>SEYY01001030.1:146948-149448 GCA_009176605.1 Armadillidium nasatum
CTTTTGTTGAAACATTTTAATGAAAAATTGTTTAATTATTTTTTTTTTTTTTTTTTTTTTTTTTTTTTTTTTTTTGAATTTGTTTAGTAAATTAAATTGCAAACTTCAAGTTTCATTACAATGGATAAAACAGTATTAGTTTCAAATTATTGACTTCTCCCAATGTGTTTGACAATAATTTTTAAAAACAATTTATGATTATATGTTATAAGTAGATTTTCAAATTTTTTCTTCTTCTTCTAACAATTGAGATGTTAATGATTTCTACAGTTCAGTTTTGAATTTCCCTTTGAGTGATTATCAAGTGTTGTTTCGTTCCTTATCGTTCCAAATCAAATTTCCTGCAGGCAATATTGAGATTAATTAATTAATATAATGAGTTATAAAATCAAAGAGACAACAAGGGATGAAGAGAACGATGTGTTATTATCACTTTTATTTCACTTCTTATCCTCTTGAATGGCATTAAGCTCTTAAGATATTATTTTATCATAATATTGGAAGAGGCTTTATTTGTATTTTAAATTGGCCTACTTGATGGAAAGCTTCTATTGTAGTTAATCAAAGTTTTCAAGAAAATTCAAACCTTTTAAACTTTTCCTATGCCTTTCTCTCTGTTCTATTATATTGTTTTAAGTAAAAAAAAACAAAAACAAAAAAAACATTACAATCCAAGTGACACCCACCAAGTAAAAAACACTAAGAATACCACACATTTTATCTTATATACCCGTTCTTAAATTTTTCTAAACTTTTTCTTTTCCATTCTATGTCCTCTTAATTCTTTTGTCTTTTTTGTGCTCTGATTTTCTCCACTTGATGGACGCAACCGGTTATGAAGGAAATATTGGACTTATTCTTTATAGTTTATTAAGTCAACCATGAATTGTTTTATCAATATAGATAATGTTATTTATATTTTGACCACCCAACTTTCATTCTCTCTCTCTCTCTCTCTCTCTCTCTCTCTCTCTCTCTCTCTCTCTCTCTCTCTCTCTCTCTCTCTCTACTCCTCTTACTATATATATATATATATATTATATATATATATATATATATATATATATATAATATATATATATATATATATATATATATATATATATATATATATATATATATATATATATGGATAGGACGTAGGCACCAGCCTAAACAATGAAATTGCCCCGTATTGGGCATATGTAGTGTTGGGGTGAGTTAAAACATTTCACTCTACTCCGGTACAGAATGGTTCTTTCCTTTCACATTTCATTCACATATATCTTTCTACATAGCAATGTATATAGGCTAATTCAGTTTACTTCTCTTTTCGCTTACGGCAACTGTCTTTCGCAATTCCATTCTATTTCACATTTCTTAAACCATGTCACCAACAAATGCAGCCACTGAGAAGTGAAGAGGGGCGTTTCCAGGATTAGCCTCTCAGGCACCTCTTTCCCCATCATAGCCTGATAATTGGTAGTCTCTGATGGTGAGATTGGTGCCACCCTGTAAATTCTGGCTCTTTCTGGTACACTTTCTTCTTTCCCCATTCATTTTAGCAACATTTTTTGCAATATGTTGATTTTCACTTTTTCTCCCTTTGAACTAACCTCTTATTCTTAACTTCCACAGTCACATGAGAGTAGTACTCTCTTACAGTTTCTATCTTTAACTTTGAACCTAACTGAAGTGGTTGTGAGTGTGTACGGATCGACGTTCTTTTTTTTAGGTCTCGAGTCTCCGATTTAGAGACTTTGATTCTTTTGTCAATCTACGACTAAATTCACCTGTTTTATATATGTCATCTAACTCGGCTGACTCCTAAATTCTTCGACTACTTAAACTTAAAAAAAAGTACGTTCTCTCGTCTTCTCTTTTTCTGAAACCACCATTCTTGCTGATTTCAATGTTCACCACCTTGATATACCTCGCATACTTGGGATTGTCCCATTCACGTAGCCCTCCTTGAAAGGGTGGGGTCTTGGGCTTTTGGCTTTATCAATTCTCCAGGTCTCACTGATTCACTCCATACTGCACCCGAACTCTAATATCACTCCTCTTCATAATATATATATATATATATATATATATATATATATATATATATATATATATATATATATATATATATATATATATATATATATATATATATATATATATATATATATATATATATATATATATATATTTATTTATTTATTTATTTATATTTATGTAGCTTATATAATTTTATAGCTTATAATAACACAATTGTAAATACTTGATAATAGTAATTAAATTATTAAATATTAAATAAATCGGTACTTAATTTAAACTAATGAAGAAAAGTGAGATAGATACGCCCTTCTTCTTCCTGTCATTCAACATCAAAACTTGGCTTTTTCTTTCTGGAACTGTGCGTGAATAAGAAATGTCTTATAAATTTCTCTGGAGGAAACAGATTTCTTAGTATGTATAGATCCATATCGTGTTTTTTGATTTCGTGATATATATATATATATATATATATATA
>SEYY01001031.1:0-2500 GCA_009176605.1 Armadillidium nasatum
AGATAGAGATAGATATAAAGATTGAAAGATGGTAAATAGATAAATTGATAGATAGTAGATTGAGATAGATAGATATTAAGATTGATAGATGGGTAAATAGATAGATAGTAGATAGAGATAGATAGAAATAAAGATTGATAGATGGGTAAATAGATAGATAGATAGATAGATAGATAGATGGGTAAACTGATAGATGGATAGATACATACATATATGCATACATAAAGAGGGAAAGAAACTCAGAAAGAGAGAAAGAAAGACAAACAGAAAGTGACAGGAAAGGAGAAAGAAAAAAATCTATTTTTAAAAAATCAAATTATGAAGCGTTCATTCCCTTCTGACTGCGAGGAATGTTTTGGAGATCCAATAACAATAGAACAATAGTCGAAATAGTTAAAAGACGTAGAGCAGGTGCAATTTTAGTATTATATAAATTGCACATATATGTATATTATCATATATACGCAAAATATTCACACACACACACACACACACACACAAACACACAACAAAAAAAAAAAAATTCGACTAAAATATTAGAACATGTTACTAGAAGATTAGAGATAAAAAATATTAACGTACTACACACACAACACACACACACATATATATATATATATTATATATATATATATATATATATATAATATATATATAATATATATATATATATATATATATATATATATATTTTTACCACAACCTTTCCCCTATCGTGGGTGGTGTTTACAGTAAGTCGCAATCAATCCTAGTACTCAAAAACTTGCCACTCTTTTCCACTCACTACTATCCTCCGTCAACCGCACACCCTCATCCTAGCTCAACCCTCTGTCCCTCAATAACTCCTTGACCACGGCCACCCAACATTCTTTCAGTCTCCCCCTACCTATCGTACCTACTATTTCTGAAACGAGCACATTTTTTTGTAAGTCTCTCCTTATTCATCTTACAAACATGTATAAACCACTTCAACATGCTCTAATCAGCTCTCACAACCAAATTACTTCTCCAACTGCATATCTCCCTTATTATAACAGTCCAGGCTCTCTCCCTTCTACTTATCCCATTCACTGCTTTCAGATCCTTCATTTCGAAAACCTCATCCTTTTTTCTTTTCCTTGCATTCAACCTTCAAACCTCGATACCATACATAACTACCTGTACACAATTTAACTTCACCTCTCTGGACAACCTTCCTCTGTTACAAATATCTCCCAAACCCCATAGCATCGTTCACACTCCCATCTCCCCCCAAAATATTCACCCCCAGGTATTTAAATGAGTTAACCCACTCCAATCTTTCCCTCCCTAATTTAATCTGCAATTCATCACCCCCACCTGGCGAACATCCATAATACTTTACTCTTCCCAGTATTCACTCTTAAACCTAACTCGACACAACCTATTACAAATTCCTCCACCAAAATCTTCAAATCCTCTTGTGACTACGCCGAAAGGACATCATCATCTGCATATAATAACACATTCGCATCCCATTCTTCCTGTTGTTCTCTCATTCCCACCCCTCTATCTTCCCTATCCATCAATCTCACCCTTTGCCAGTAAATAAGTTAAACAACACCGGAGACGTCATTCAACCATGCCTCAACCCATTATTCACATAAAAAAATTCAGTTTCCATTCTATTTACTCTTACACATGCCCTGCTATTCTTAAAAAATGCCCTTATACTCTCGATATTCATCTCCTCAATTTCATACTCACTCAGAATATCCCACAATTTGCCCTTATCCACCCTATCATGAGCTTTTTCCAGATCCATAAAACACGAACTAATCCTTACCTTTACCTCTACTTCTCTCTCGATCATTCTTAAGTGAAAACCTAATCCGTACACCCTGCCTTCCCTATTTATATATATATATATATATATATATATATATATATATATATATATATATATATATATATATATATATAATATATATATATTGTTACGGGACTGTTTATAAGAACAGAGGGAGATTGAGATTAGATGAACTTACGATTGTCCTTAAGACTGATTCTTTTATCTGCGATTGCCGAACTCAGTCGACGTTCGTCCTCAAGACTAACTCTTTAAAACTTGTTCCTGCAATCAGATAATATACGTACCAATCCTCAATACTTCCTCCTTCTGATCCGTAGGTTTTTTTTAATACCTTTATAACTGTTGTCTAGGGTTTACAATTAAACTATCCTTCAGAGATTTAATAGTTGCATTCCTTTTAGAGTCTACGATATGACTCTCTCTTAAAATTTAATATATTATATATATATATATATATATATATATATATATATATATAGTATATATATATATATATATATATATATATATATATATATATATATATATATCTATATTCCAAGTCTACAATATGACTAATGTTTAAAATTCAATGATTTTAACATCATAAAAAAACAATACAAAATATAACATACAAATTATTAAAATATAAATAATTCCTATATATATATATAAAAATCTATTCATATT
>SEYY01001031.1:10000-20000 GCA_009176605.1 Armadillidium nasatum
ATATAATAATTGAAGAAAACCTGAATTTTAAGAAATTTATATACTCCAAAATTTTAAAATTTAAATAATTTAAAAATTTTAAATTTTTTGATTGTAATTTATATAATAATAATAATATAATAATAATAATAATAATATATAATAATAATTTTATCTGAAGTAAATTATATATATATATTTATATATATTATATATATATATATATATATATATATATATTATATATATTATATATATATATATATATATATATATATATATATATATATATATATATATATATAATATATAAAATAAATAAAAAATCGAAGGCAGCCGAAAAAATACACACACATACATACTTAAATGCAATAAATATACATAATAATAATAATAATAATAATATAATAATAAAATAATAAAATAATAATAATAATAATATAATAATAATTTTGAAACCGAAAATAATAATTAAGACTACTTGAATTCTTTTTTATTTTATTTTCTTTCATAAACACACACACACACATACACACACACACACAATCACTCCACACACACGAAATCACTCACTTACTCACTCGCTCACTCACTTTACTCACTCCTCACACACACACACATTCACACTCAACTCACTCACTCACTCACTCCCTCACTTTCACTCCCTCACTCACTCACTCACTCACTCACTCACTCACTCACATCACTCACTCACTCACTCACACACTCACTCACATCACTCACTCACACTCACTCACACACTCACTCACTCACTCACTCACTCACTCACTCACTCACTCACTCACTCACACTCACTCACTCACTCACTCACACTCACTCACACACACTTACTCACTCACTCACTCACTCACAGACTCACTCACTCACACACACACTTACTCACTCACTCACTCAATTACTCACTCACACACTCAGTCACTCACTCACTCACTCTGTCACACACACACTTACTCACTCACTCACTCACTCACTCAAGCACAAGAAAAAAAAATTTCAACTTAAATACCAAATACTTTTAAAACCGATTTTGTTTTTTAACATAAAATTTCCATTTTTTTTCCATTTTAAATTTAAGCAAATTAAAAATAAAATCTCCCCCAAAAAATCAAAACAAATTCCTCTTGCCTCAAATTTTAAAAATTTCATTTATTTTTTCTTCTTTTCCCTTTTTTTTTTTCATTTTTCTTTTTTTTTAATATGAATTGATAAAAGTTAATAAAATAGTTAAAGAATAAAAGGAAAGTAAATATAAAAATGTAGGAAAGTTAAAACCCATTTTGGGAGCTCTTAACAATAGAACAATATTCCTTCACAAAATATGTCACAAATTTTGTTACGAAAGACCACACGATATATATATATATATATATATATATATATATATATATATATATATATATATATATATATATATATATATATATATATATATATATATATATATATATATATATATATATATATATATATATATGCTCATGACAAGAAGTAGAGAGGTTAGAGAATATGAATGACAAGGGTCTCATAGGTGTTCCTTTTTGGTACATCCTGAAGGAGAACATGTTTCCAGCAAAAAAGAAAAAATGTTAAAGGTTATACAGAAAGAGTTGAAAAAAACGTTTACCAAGACAAGGAGCGAGTTCAGAAGTACAAATTTTTAGAACCATTACCAAAGAACGTTCACATGATATATTATGCAGAGAGAGAGAGAGAGAGAGAGAGAGAGAGAGAGAGAGAGAGAGAGAGAGAGAGAGAGAGAGAGAGAGAGAGAGAGAGAGAGAACTCTTTTTAGATGGAATTACAATATTAAGCATGAATGAGTTGGTGGAAAAATATAGAAGGAGGAAGAGCAAGGAAATTATATGAAGTGAATTAGAGAAATATATGTGAATGAATACTTCGTCATTAGAAAAGTTTGAGGTGGCTGTGGAACTGAGGGGGAAAAAAGTAAAGAGAATAGAATGAAGTAAAGTAAAAGGAGACAATTTTAGCAAGGTTTCAAAAAGAACGGGAAGAAGAACCAGAGAGATTATTATTCCGTGGAGGAAAGGTTTTTAGTACGTTGGAGAAGAGATAAAATATTACTAGCTAGAGATTTAGGAGCCTGAAGACTACAGTAATCACTGAACTTAGAATTTCAGTGACAAATAACACACCAAAAAGCAGTCGGGGTTAATATTTGACTGAATATTAAGATAGTCGATCAAAGGACAAGAAAAGAAATGTAAACCACCATGCCACAGAGAACCACTTTGAAACACTGTCTACGTACTTCGACGGAATCCTTATTTATGGCAAGGAAAATCAAATAAGTGAGAAAACACGTCTGACCACACATATGAATCGATCACACACCAGTGACGAAAGACTTGAAGAGAAAGGATAGGACCCAGAAATAAGATGGTAAAAAAAACTAAAATAAAATTTGAGAGAAAAACTGAAAAAAGTTATAGCGTCTTCTAATTTTGTATTTATCATATGTAAAATTAAATGTTAATACCTAATCTAACCTAAACTAAATATCTATACCGAACCTAACCTAACCTAACCTAAACTACCTATCTATACCGAACCTAACCTAACTTAATCTAACCTAAACTATCTATACCGAATCTAACCTAACCTAATTTAACCAAACCAAACCTTTCCTAACCTAACCTAACCACCTAACCTGATTCCGTAAATATTAATTTCTTGGAAATACAATTTATATTTTCGTAATCAGCGGCTAAAATAACATATGTATGCAAATTTTTATTAAATTTCTGAAGTCAAGAATATGCAAACAACCATATATATATATATATATATATATATATATATATATATATATATATATATATATATATATATATATATATATATATATATATATATATATATATATATATATAGGGTTCTTTTTAATTATATCTACACCAGGCAATTTTTTTATAGCCAATTTTTTCGTTGGAGCATTTTTTTTTTTTTTTTTTTTTTTTTTTTTTTTGCAATTTTTTTTTTTTTTTTTTTTTTTTTTTTTTTTTTTTTTTTTTTTTTTTTTTTTTTTTTTTTATTATATATATATATATATATATATATATATATATATATATATATATATATATATATATAATATATATATATATATATATATATATATATATATATATAATAATATATATATATTATACCCCCTTAAAAGTCAAGGTTAGGTTAAGTCGAACTAGATTGTTAGGGAAAAAAAACGAAGGTAAAAGACGATGAACCTTATTAAGAGATTTATAAAATATATTCTCGCCAAATTGGCTACATTTCAGGAATTTTTGCTACTTTTTTCGATTTTTTAAAACTCGATTTTAAAAATTCGATAAAAAAATAGTTTTTTTTTAAATTTTTTTTTTTTTTTTTTTTTTTTTGGGGGGGGGGTCATGTTCTACAAACAATGTAAATTTCGTTACAATCGGCTGGGGTAGATATACTTTAAAAGATCAATATATATATATATATATATATATATATATATAATATATATATATATATATATATATATATATATATATATATATATATATATATATATATATATATATATATATCAAAAAAACTTGCTAAAGAGTTTAATTGAATTTAATTTCCTTTATAATTAAGGATAATAGGTTAACATTTAATAAAATACTTTGAGAAAATTAGTTTACTCAAAAGGCCGAACAGAACGAACGTCTTCTCTTTATCGTTGCTTATTTCTCCAACTCTTTTTTTCACCTCTTCTTCAACACGCACACAATCTCTCTCTCTCTCTCTCTCTCTCTCTCTCTCTCTCTCTCTCTCTCTCTCTCTCTCTCTCAATATCTTGCCTTCCTGTAAATATATCACTTGTTTTTATTTTTTTTCTCTCTCATTCCCCATATTCCTTTATCCTTCTCTTTTTTTCGCTTAATATATTTATAACTTCCCATTCTCTATATTCAATTATTGTCTCCTATAATCTCGCCACTTCTCTTTTACTATTCGTTCGTCTGTCTGTCTGTCAGTCCGTCTGTCTCTCTCTCTCTCTCTCTGTTGGTTTTCTCTTATAGCTTTCCACCCTTTAATTATCTTGCCTCCCTATAAACGTAACTTCTACCTTCTTACTCTCTCTCTCTCCGTTCCTCTCTTTCTTCCTATAATTATCTCTTCTCTTTCTCAATCACTTTCTCCTACAAACTCATCACTTCTCGTTTTATCATCTCTCTCTCTCTCTTTCTCTTTCTCCGTTCCTCTCTTTCTTCTTATCTCTTTCTCAATATCCAATCACTTTCTCCTACAAACTCACCACTTCTTGTTTTATCACATCTCTCTCTCTCTCTCTCTCTCTCTCTCTCTCTCTCTCTCTCTCTCTCTTTTTTTTTTCTCTCTCTCTCCCCTAATGAGTAAGGGATAAGACGCACCGGTCAACTACACACCTTGAAATGGATGCAACGAACCCTTCGCAAGTAAAACAAACAAAACAAACTTTAATTTTGTTTTAATCGATTTCGGAATGTATTTGTTTCATTTTCTTTTCCTTTATTTATTTAATTATAATTGAAATTACATTATATATATTTAATTAACTATATATATATATATATATATATATATATATATATATATATATATATATATATATATTATATATATATATATATATATATATATATATATATATATATATATATATATATATATATATATATATATATATATATATATATATATATATATATATATATATATATATATATATATATATATATATATATACCCATGGTGGTAAAAGGTCAGAAAACATCAGGTTATTTAATAAAGAGGAAGAAAAAACAACTCTGTATCCAGATCAAAGTCCGACATGTTCTGCAAATACAAATAGGGATACTAAAAAAAAATAAGGAGTTTCCCAGATGTAGAATTACAAGAGTCATCAAAGGAGGAGTTATGGAACTGAAAAGCTCTATTCGTTGTGACAAAATAAGAGAAGGTTTTAAAATAGAGAATGAAAAAGTTAATATGACAAAACTTCTAAACTCTACTTTAACAAGAGCTTTGAAACTCTCTCTCTCTCTCTCTCTCTCTCTCTCCTCTCTATATATATATATATATATATATATATATATATATATATATATATATATATATATATATATATATATATATATATAATATATATATATATATATATATATATATATATATATATATATATATATATATATATATATATATATATATATATATATATATATTATATATATTATATATATATATATATAATATATATATATATATATTATATATATATATATATATATATATATATATATATATAATATATATATATATATTATATATATATATATAATATATATATATATATATATACCTTAAATGTTTTACTACCACTTCGTAGTCCATATCAATGACAGTTAATTCCCCTATACAGAGCAAGCAGCTAGGATGACGAGAAATAGTTTTTAAAGGGTTGTTAGACCTACTAATTCCTTAGAACCTCCCAAAAGAATAAAAAATTAAATGTGATCTTTCCAATAAAGATGACGAGGATAAAAACTTTTAAATATTACAGAAAGAGAACAAATGGAATTGCGTTTCCGAATATCATTTTGTTATGTGAAAGATTTTGTCGAATAGAGAACAACACGAAGAAATTGAATCATTCATACATTGTAAACGGTAGAGTGATTGACTCACGTGCTTGAGGGCGCTGGTTCGATCCCACTTGGGGATCCTAAGTATATACTACATAGAAAAGTTCCTCTCCACGAATAAGGCAATGCCCGTGAGATGCGAACTTATAATAAAAAAATAAAATAAAATTTCTCTATATCTGAACAAACAAGAAAGATTAGATATCGCTCCGAGATATCACTCCGAGGTCACCATCAGATATCACTCCGGGGTCACCTTTCTATCATATGACAGTTGTTTAATGGAAATCTTTATTTTTGCATAATGAAATTGTAATTTAGAGTCAAAGTGGAAGATGAAAGTCCTTTGAGTAGCATAAAGAGAATATGGGATATCAAATCCTGAGAAACGTTGCTTTTAATAGATTTGCTTTGCATAATTTAAACAGGTAAGAAAACCAGAATTAATGTTATAAAGAATATATATATATATATATATATATATATATATATATATATATATATATATATATATATATATATATATATATATATATATATATATATATATATATTCAATATTGATATTATGCTTACGTAATATCAAAATACTGGCTGAATATTTGAAATGGTGGAGAGAGAAGGATCGGAAAGAAAAGACAATCGCCAGTTATAGCGTTCCATATCGAAACAATACTGGCAAAAATATAATAATAATATTCTTGAAGACCCATCTTCCATTTACCCATCTCCCTCATTCATTCATTTCTAATTATATCAATCCTTCTCAATATATATATATATATATATATATATATATATATATATATATATATATATATATATATATATATATATATATATATATATATATATATATATATATATATATATATATCGTTTTTCCCAGCTGCGCAATCATCAATTCTTTAAAAAAATTTGAAAATTTTACATTTAAACCTGCGATAAAATTTTAAAATTAAAATTTAAAAAAAAAAAAAAAAAAAAAAAAAAAAAAAAAAAAAAAAAAAAAAAAAAAAAAAAAAAAAAAAAAAATAATAATTTAAAAAATAATGATAGAAATAGCATAAATTATGACCACACATACACACACACACGTATAATATATATATATATATATATATATATATATATATATATATATATATATATATATATATATATATATATATATATATATATATATATATATATATATATATATATATATATATATGATAAGCGGATATGGAAATATAAAATTTATAAAACATGGAATTATCGAAAAGGAGGATTAGTTGATTGGTTGACATAAAAATTATAAATTCGAGAGAGAGAGAGAGAGAGAGAGAGAGAGAGAGAGAGAGAGAGAGAGAGAGAGAGAGAGAGAGAGAGAGAGAGAGAGAGAGAGAGAGAGAGTAGGAGAGTGAGAGAGTAAGAGAAAGAGAGAGAAAGAGTAACAGAGGGAGAGAGTAAGAGAGAGAAAGTAAGAGAGAGAGAGTAAAAGAGAGAGAGAAAGAGAGTAAGAGAGAGAGAAAGAGTAAGAGAGAGAGAGAGCAAGAGAGTGAGAGAGTAAGAGAAAGAGAAAGAGAAAGAGTAAGAGAGGGAGAAAGTAAGAGAAGAGAGAGTAAGAGAGAGAAAGTAAGAGAGAGAGTAAAAGAGAGAGTGAGAAAGAGAGAGAGAGAGAGCTGGATACACTATAATATAGAACCTTCTATACATAATCTTTACACTTAAAAGACGTATAATAGAATGGAAGATACATTATTTTTTAGTAATGGCTTGTGTTTATTAATGTACAGTTATTCAGGCATAGATGAGGACTGATATATATATATATATATATATATATATATATATATATATATATATATATATATATATATATATATATATATATATATATATATATATATATATATATATATATATATATATATATTATACAATTTTTATAATTTATATTAAAAAAATATAAATTTAAAAAAAAAAAAAAACTTTTTTTTTTAAATAAAATAAATAATAATATAAAAATAAAATAAAATAAATAAATAGGTGACTCACCAATATAAAAACGTGTACACATTATTTATACGTCATAAACTATGGAGAAACTCGGCTCTTCATACAGAGCGAACGCTTGATTAAAAGAGAGAGAGAGAGAGAGAGAGAGAGAGAGAGAGAGAGAGAGAGAGAGAGAGAGAGAGAGAGAGAGAGAGAGAGAGAGAGAGAGAGAGAGAGAGAGAGAGAGAGAGAGAGAGAGAGAGAGAGAGAGAGAGAGAGAGAGAGAGAGAGAGAGAGAGAGAGAGAGAGAGAGAGAGAGAGAGAGAGAGAGAGAGAGAGAGAGAGAGAGAGAGAGAGAGAGAGAGAGAGAGAGAGAGAGAGAGAGAGGCGATGTATTTCCACATACTATTTGTCTTTTTATGAATACTTAAATGAAGATTTATAGCTTCATTTAGAGTAATTTACACAAGGGCACAGACTAGATATAACAAAGCTGCTTCACATTTTCCTATTGTGAGTTTTGTTATCAGGAACTAATATATATATATATATATATATATATATATATATATATATATATATATATATATATATATATATATATATATATATATATATATATATATATATATATATATATATATATATATATATATATATATATATATATATATGTATCCTCCTTTCCAGCCACCTCTGTTTTGAGGAATTCCCTTCTCTTTCTGAATTTCCCACCGAATTTTATCCATCTCTTTTCAAAACTCTAGCCTGTGCTCATCTCCGTTTGGTGGGGACTAATATATTATTATTATTATTATTATTATTATTATTATTATTATTATTATTATTATTTATTATTATTATTATTATTATTATATTATCATTATTATTGTTACTATTACTATTATTTTCTTATTATTATTAATTTTATTATTATTTATTATTATTATTATTATTATTATTATTATTATTATTATTATTATTATTATTATTATTATTATTATTATTATTATTATTATTATTATTATTATTATTATTATTATTATTATTATTATTATTATTATTATTATTATTATTATTATTATTATTATTATTATTATTATTATTATTATATTATTATTATTATTATTATTATATATTATTTATTATTATTATTATTATTATTATTATTAGTTATTATTATTATTATTAGTTTTTAAAATAATTATTATATATATTAAATAAAAATAATATAAAAAAAAAAAAATATATTATATTATATATATATATATATATATATATATATATATATATATATATATATATATATATATATATATATATATATATATATATATATATATATATATATATATATATATATATATATATATATATATATATATATATATATATATATATATATATATATAAAAACCTTTAGTAAAATAGTTCCAGACAATTTCATTTGAAGTTGAAAACTAATGGAGCAAATTTTCTGATATTTCTTAAAATAAGGAAAAATTTCTTTAAATTATTATATATATATATATATATATATATATATATATATATATATATATATATATATATATATATATATATATATATATATATATATATATATATATATATATATATATATATATATATATATATATATATATATATATATATATATATATATATATATATATATATATATATATATATATATATATATATATATATATATATATATATATATATATATATATATATATATATATATATATATATATATATATGTAGGGGGAATTTGAGGGGTCCGAACCCCTTCCCAGAAATTTTCTGAAACATTATATATACTTCAGTTTTTTTTTTCCATTTATAATATATATATATATATATATATATATATATATATATATATATATATATATATATATATATATATATATATATATATATATATATATATATATATATATATATATATATATATATATATATAAACTTCTTTTAAAGCTGAACTCTTTGCTTCGCTTATACTTTTAGCCTCTAACTCCTCTTTAAATAGTTCCGGTCATGTTATCGCCCTCTCCCTCCTTCCCTTCCCCCTCCCCCTCCTCCCCTACCCCCTTCCCTCCAATTCATTCATGCCTAATATTGTAACTTCTTCTAAAGGTGTGATTACCGCTCCCACTGAGATTAATATTAAGAAATCGTAAGCTACTGATGGTGTTATTTCTGATTTGGTTTTTAAAACTTAGTCTTCTGATTTGGTTTCTGATTTGGTTTTTAAAACTTAGTCTTAATAAGACTTTGAACCTCGACTTTTTTGCTCTTTCGTTAAAGGTAATCAAACCCTCTACCATTCTTTTTTTATAAGAAAT
>SEYY01001031.1:27500-30000 GCA_009176605.1 Armadillidium nasatum
ATTTTCAAATGGTTTTATTAACAAAAAGGTTTTTTAACGGTTTGCCACTGGAAATCATATATAAATATTCGGGCATTATAGGCCGAATATTTTTTATTCCCTATTCAGCTGAAAATTTTATGCCGAATATACAGGATTCGGCTAATTCGATATTCGGCACATCCCTAATATATATATATATATATATATATATATATATATATATATATATATATATATATATATATATATATATATATATATATATATATATATATATATATGCGTGTGTGTGTTTGCGTGCGTGCGTGCGCGTTTGCATGCGTGCGTGCGTGCGTGTGTGTTTACGTGCGTGCGTGTGCGTGTGTGTGTGTGTGTATGTGTGTGTGTGTGTGTCCTAAGATAATTAATTTAACCCGAAGCCATTGTTTCACTGTCAATTTGTCTGATATACCTTTCCTGTCTGTCTGTTAATTAACAGAATCAATTAAGATAATTTTAATTAAATTAACATATTATTTTCAGCTGTAATTCCATTCTCAGTAACTTAAATTACGAAGGAAAATTTGATTTGTTGTAATAAGAATTTATTATTGTTTTATTATTATTACTATTATTATTATTATTATTATTATTATTATTATTATTATTATTATTATTATTATTATTATTATTATTATTATTATTATTAATAAAGTAGTATTTTTTTTAAATACAAATTTTCTAATTATAAACTGCATCTCGCACACACATACACATACACACACACACACACACACACACACACATATATATATATATATATATATATATATATATATATATATATATTATATATATATATATATATATATATATATATATATATATATATATATATATATATATATATATATATCGAAAAGAAAGATGCTTAAAAAAAAAAAAAAAAAAAAAAAATTCCAGCACACCGACGACCCTAATTTATGTGCCATGGATGTGCTCAATAACTTTGTTTTTTAACCATGACACTACCTCACATTTTTATTCTTGTAACATAGAATTTGTACTTCTATCTGTGATATGAATAGATAATTGTATAAGTATGGAAGACTTCGGATCTCTGGAGGGAGTATAAGAGAGAGAGAAAGAGAGAGAAGAGAAGAGAGATATACAGACAGAGAGAGAGAGAGAGAGATAGAAAAGAGATATATTTACAGACCGAGATAGAGAGAGAGGAGAAGAAAAGAAATAGACAGAGAGAGATAAGAGAAAAGGGAAGAGAAAGAAGAGATATAGACTGACAGAGAGAGATAGAGAGAGAGAGAAAAGAGAAGAGATAAATACTGACAGAGAGAGAGATAAAAGAGAAGAGATAAATACTGACAGAGAGAGAGAGAAAAGATAAATACTGACAGAGAGAGAGAGAGAGAGAGAGAGAGAGAGAGACATTGATACCATTAAATTTAACAATGTAAAAACTAAAAAAAAATTCCCAGTTTTATGACTAGTTTATCTCTTCTTGCTACGAGCTTACAAAGGCCACAGGCAATAACCATTTTTAAAATCCATCTCATCTTCCTGTTACATTTCTATCCCCTCATGACCCCTCTGATCTTTCTGCCCTCTCTGCCCTAGAGGAAAGCCCAATTTAACCCCTCTTTTAAAGTCTGAAAGCGTGCTCAAGATTTACTTTGGTAAACTATGCTTGCTTATTTTTTTTTTTTTATTTTTTTTTTTTCATCTACAGAAGAAATCTTTGGAATTTAAATGCGATAGTTCGAATTATAAAGGTCTCCGAGTATATTCCGCTATCCTTATTATTATTATTTTTATTATTATTATTATTATTATTATTATTATTATTATTATTATTATTATTATTATTATTATTATTATTATACCTATTATTGTCGAGATATTGTTTTCTATACTCTCAAACCTAAAGTGTTTTTGTCGAAGATGAATCAAATCTTTAAAAGTGTGTGTGTAGGTGAGAGAGAGAGGGGGAGAGAGAGAAAGAGAAGAGAGAGAGAGAGAGAGAGAGAGAGAGAGAGAGAGAGAGAGAGAGAGAGCGAGAGAGAGCGAGAGCCAGAAGATAAGCAGAAACAGAAAGATGGACATATGGATGGATGGATTTTCAATAACACCTGAAAAAACCTTTCATCTGTAAATAGATAAGTAAAAAATATACATGGTACACTTACTCCACAATCATAAGTTTTACGATATATATATATATATATATATATATATATATATATATATATATATATATATATATATATATATATATATATATATATATATATATATATATATATATATATATATATATATATATATATATATATATACCACTTTACAGAAAGGTAGCAAAATAGATTTTATCACCAAATTATAACTGCAAAAAATATTTTGGCAAATTTTTTAATAATTCAAAAGTAAGTACTCTTACAGAGCTTCGCGAATGCGCGTTTTCGCAGTAATTTCGAACTAAGAAATAGTTATTGCTAGTTAGAGGTAAAGATTGTAAATAATA
>SEYY01001031.1:62500-65000 GCA_009176605.1 Armadillidium nasatum
TGAGAATGAGCTATATTATATATATATATATATATATATATATATATATATATATATATATATATATATATATATATATATATATATATATATATATATATATATATTATATATATATATATATATATATTATACATTCAAGATAAACGTCAGCTGGTCTGGTTTTTTAAGTCAATCAATTTTAATATATAAACACTTTGGTATACAAAAAAGTGTATATTTGAACTGAGGATAGAAAATATGCATATATATATATATATATATATATATATATATATATATATATATATATATATATATATATATATATATATATATATATATATATATATATATATATATATATATATATATATATATATATATATATATATATTTTTTTTTATATATTATATATATATATATATATATATATATATATATATATATATATATATATATATATATATATATATATATATATATATATATATATATATATATATATATATATATATATATATATATATCAGTGATCGAATGGAATCGAAAATTATTAGGGATAGGGATTTTAAATTTCGTATCAATGTACTGGTTTGGGCTGTCAACGTCATTATTTACAATTGTGGCAAACCCAGATCTGATAACGGTAAAGCAGCACGTTTTATTATTATTATTATCATTATTATTATTATTATTATTATTATTATTATTATTATTATTATTATTATTACTATTTAATGAAAATAAAACATGCGACATAACTGCATTAAAAAACTAACCCAGCAAACGTAATTTATCATGTGTAATTTGGGATACAAAAGCTACTTTACATAAACTTTAAAGAAGAACTTATATCTTTAAAGTTAATAACATTATTTTTAATAAAATTCCTTTTAGTTTATTAATAATAACATTCCTTATTTCCTTTTAGTTAGTCTCCTTCATCTCGCGGACGCTGTCTTCGCTGCCGCTTGACTGAGGTAATATGTCGAGCTCAGCAGTCGATTGATATTCATGTCCTGTGTATTCGAGTTTGTTTTTGAATTCCTTATGCTCCTATAGAGGACTGAAAAAGTGCTATTGCCCATTGCTCAAGCATTGTAATTTAACTAGATGAAGATCTCTGCATTCTGTGGAAGCAATCGAGAACGTGTGTCAGTAATCATACGTTTACCAACTTTGAATTGTCATTAAAATAAAAGGCTACTTCAGTGGTACCGCGAGGAAACGTTGAGCAACGCGAGTCAGATTCGGAAAAAAATCTTCTTTTTTCATTTTCCAATAATATAATTAATATTCTTTTTTCGCTGATTCTAAAACGTTTTATTTCTGCAGATTTTTACATTCTTCAAATTTCTTTTTATGCTTCAACTGCAAATGAACACTCATTCCATTCGTCGAAAAGCTACTCAACTTGATGTTTGCGGTTGATGTCCTTCTGCATGACTTCAATTGACAAACTGTAATGTCCTTATTGCTGTGCAGCTTAACGTACTGCCAAAAATCACTTCGGAATTATATAAACGATGAATATATATATATATATATATATATATATATATATATATATATATATATATATATATATATATATATATATATATATATATATATATATATATATATATATATATATATATATATATATATATATATATATATATATATATATATATATATATATATATATATATATATATATATATATATATATATATATATATATATATATATATATATATATATATATATATATATATATATATATATATATATATATATATATATATATATATACGTCTCTATATAGAGACAAATCTAAAAATGTAAATTCTAAAAATGACAGTTTAAACTGGTACACACAAATTCTAAAAAATGAGTTTAAAATAACTTTTTAAATTCATAAAAAACACTGCAAAAAAATCAAAAAAAAAAAAAAAAAATATATATAATATATATATATATATATATATATATATATATATATATATATATATATATATATATATATATATATATATATATATATATATATATATATATATATATATATATATATATATATATATATATATTATATATATATATATATATATTTTGATAACCACTATGATAAATCAACCGTGGAATCATTATTTATAATTTATTAACTGCTAATGATGTTATAATTTCGAGGAATCGAACCCGGGCCCAAAAGATGGAAGTCCATTGTGTTCGATTCCTCGAAATTATAACATCATTAGCAGTTATAAAATTATATATATATATATATATATATATATATATATATATATATATATATATATATATATATATATATATATATATATATATATATATATATATATATATATATATATATATATATATATATATATATTACAACATACATTGTACTTTTGTACATGCAGGGAAACATGCGTAGCTTGTAACGAAGAAAGAATGAGTCTTAAACATAAGTGTTTGACAAATGGACACTTCCATATTGCTGTTCCTAACAGATTTTAAATTTGCATTT
>SEYY01001031.1:87500-92500 GCA_009176605.1 Armadillidium nasatum
TTTCATTATCTCATTCAATATATTATAAATATATTATATTATAAATAATCATAGAAGAAAAATTACATACATTAAAGTTAACATATTTATAAATTATTATTTAGCGAGTGAACGTATTAGGATAACAGGCAATCATTATTCTCACGTACCTATTTTTTAATTATTCTGTTGCATGGTAATAATTGTAAATAAAAATCAAATTATATTTCTCCCACTTTTTCTTCTCACTTAACTGCATTACTTTTTGTTTGCTTGCAACATAATACTTAGGGGTGAGTTTTGTTTTTATTTAAATGATTTAATTTCTTTTATAACATTTAATTTATTTTACTTGCTTGTATTATTTTTATTTTTCTCAGTGAGCAAATAACTTTTCCATGAGCAGACGTATGCATCCTTTCCCCTTCAGGGTCTGAAGCTCCAGCCGTGCCTGCTCTTCACTCCTACCTTGTTTGGTATTGAGGATCTTAAGAATTTCACTCACGGCTTCGACAAAATTTATTGTAAGTTTTTTTTCTCTTACTTAACAAATTTGTCCCTTGGAGTCCGCTACCCTTAATAATATATATATATATATATATATATATATATATATATATATATATATATATATATATATATATATATATATATATATATATATATATATATATATATATATATTGATCACATTATAGAAGAGCAATTTTCAGCATAGTTGTATTTGATGGCTAAACACAATGTACTCAACGTTCGATTTCTTGTTATCAATTTTACCATACGATATTTTTCCATTCTGTTTTTATGGAGTACGATGCTCTCTCTCTCTCTCTCTCTCTCTCTCTCTCTCTCTCTCTCTCTCTCTCTCTCTCTCTCTCTCTCTCTCTCTCTCTCTCTCTCTCTCTCTCTCTCTCTCTCTCTCTCTCTCTCTCTCTCTCTCTCTCTCTCTCTCTCTCTCTCTCTCTCTCTCTCTCTCTCTCTCTCTCTCTCTCTCTCTCTCTCTCTCTCTCTCTCTCTCTCTCTCTCTCTCCAACAGTGACGATAATTTCCCAAATAGGTTTTGTGATACAATGCTTATACAGTCGAACTTATTTATTTGTCTGTAGTTTAGTCAAGATATTAATATTACGATATATATATATATATATATATATATATATATATATATATATATATATATATATATATATATATATATATATATATATATATATATATGAGTCTTCTTACTATAAACGTAAACTCCAAGTTTATGTAGTATATCTATAGTAGTATAAGTGTTGTAGATGGTTTGAGTTCTTGAGTGTTCTTGCTTGTGTGATCATTATCAAGAAAGTGATTTTCATTTGTAAACTAATTCAACCAAAGCTATTTAATCTTATTTTATTTAGTAATTTATATAATTTTAATTTATTTAATTTTTAATATATTTTTAAATTTATTTAATAAATTTAGTGACTTTAATTTCGGTCAAATTTTGTTCCGTTTCAATAAAAAAATTTTTTTAAATCTTTCATGATCAGATACAAATACAATTCAATCCAATATTAATCTCTTCAAAATCAAGAACAAGTACATTTCAATCCAATATTAAAACTTTTCAAAATCAAGTACAAGTACATTTCAATCCAATATTAATCTCTTCAAAATCAAGTACAAGTACAATTCAATCCAATTTTAAACTTTTCAAAATCAGGTACAAGTACAATTCAATCCAATATTAATGTCTTCAAAATCAAGTACAATTACAATTCATTCAAATAATTAACTCTTCATGATCTGTTACAAGTACAATTCAATCCAATAATTGACTCTTCAAGATTAGATACAAATTCATTTTAATCTAATAATTAAAAGTTCAAATTAAATTAGAAATACAATTCAATCCAATTATTAACTTTTCAAGATCATATACAAGTACAATCCAATCCAATAATAATTAACCTTTCAAAATGGAAGTGTAATTCAATTTAATAACTAACTGTTCATAACCAAATAAGTACAGTTCAATCTGATAATTAAATCTTAAAGTTCAGTTGCAAGTACAGTTCAATAAAATAATTAATTCTCCATGATCAAGTACAAATATAATTCAATCAAATAGTTAATTCTTCAAGTCAGTTATAAGTAGAATAATTCAATCAAATTATTAACTTTTCAAGATCAGCTACAAGTACAATTCAATTCAATAATTACCTGTTAAGGTTAAAAATACAAGTACAATTCAAACCAATAATTAACTCTGCAAAATCAAGTTCAAGTACAATTCCCACAAATAATTAACTCTCTTGATCAAATACATGTTCAATTCAATCCAATAATTAACTGTTAAGGATAATATACAAGTACAATTCAAAACAATAATTAACTCTGCAAAATGAGGTTCAAGTGCAATTCCCATAAATAATTAACTCTCTTGATCAAATACATGAACAATTCAATCCAATAATTAACTGTTAAGGTTAATATATAAGTACAATTCAAATCAATAATTAACTCTGCAAAATGAGGTTCAAGTACAATTCCCACAAATAATTAACTCTCATGATCAAATACATGTTCAATTCAATCCAATAATTAACTGTTAAGGATAATATACAAGTACAATTCAAAACAATAATTAACTCTGCAAAATGAGGTTCAAGTACAATTCCCATAAATAATTAACTCTCTTGATCAAATACATGAACAATTCAATCCAATAATTAACTGTTAAGGTTAATATACAAGTACAATTCAAACCAATAATTAACTCTGCAAAATGAGGTTCAAGTACAATTCCCACAAATAATTAACTCTCATGATCAAATACATGTTCAATTCAATCCAATAATTGACTGTTTTCGATAATATACAAAGTACAATTCAAACCAATAATTAACTCTGAAAATTCAAGTTCAAGTACAATTCCCACAAATAATTAACTCCCCGTGATCAAATACAATTACAACTGAATAATATAAATAACTCTTCAAAAATGAGTTACAAAAATAAAATTCATACCTGTAGCGAAATACCAAGCTTCTGCTCCAAGAATAATCAACTAATAACATTATAGGCTCACCCTCCTATTTGTAACCTCCTTTCTTATGATCTTTACACCGATTTCAATCTAAAATTAGAATATAAAATTAACTTTTCTCTTTCCAGACTTTGTATAAATGCATAATTTAAAAAATGAGGGAAAAAATATAAGAAATTATTTTATCTGAAACATATAATTTATTTATCATTTTGGAATTTTAATAGAACGAGAAACCATGCAATTATAATATATATATATATATATATATATATATATATATATATATATATATATATATATATATATATATATATATATATATATATATATATATATATATATATATATATATATATATATATATATATATATATATATATATATATATATATATAATATATATATATATATAAATATATATATAATATATATATATAAATAATTATATATAATAAAAAAAAAATATAAAATATATATATATATATATATATATATATATATATATATATATATATATATATATATATATATATATATATATATATATATATATATATATATATATATATATATATATATATATATATATATATATATATATATATATATATATATTTTCCTAATTATATTAATTAGAAATAGGATTGATGACTTCCCATACTGTCTCCTTCAGCATTCCTTTCCCCTTGACATCCTGCTTAGGATTTCTCCACTCCTTCTCTTCCATATCTTCTCGTTCTTCAATCTCAGTTCTTTGTATGACCTCTCCTTCCTCTCCTTCCCAGTCCCGAAGGATCTTCCTTCTTCCCAGCCCCCCAAGCGTCTTTCCTTTAGCAACTAAAATGAATTCTTGACTTAACAGACAAACATCATTTTCAAATGTCATTTATTCATATACACCAAAAGATATATATATATATATATATATATATATATATATATATATATATATATATATATATATATATATATATATATATATATATATATATATATATATATATATATATATATATATATGAAAAAAGTGTTATTAACCATAGAAAATGTATTAATAAGAAAGTTAGTGACCAAAGATAAAACCTTGTGGAAAACAAACCTCCGAGGAGGGGTGAAGGGGGGGGGGGGGAAACGCAAAGGAAGGAAGTGAAAAAGATTTAGAGGAATGAAGTGAATTCCACACTTTACTACATTAAAAATAAATTTAAAAATAAAATTAAAAAAAAAAGTACAGTCACGCACTGAAAAAGAAATCATACAAAATGACCTTGTAGCACAATCAAACAAACAAGTTAACACACACACACACACACATACACTACTAAACATCTTACAATAGGAACTTTCGAAGCACAAAGAAAAAAAAAAACACCAAAAAATCACACCAACAAACCCAAAATCTCACAAAACAAACTTTCAACACATTCAAACACAAACAAACACCTTAAACAGCAGAAAGAAATTCAACGCACACGCACACACAAACACACACACTACCACACCTTCCATAAAGAGAAGTTGATTCTTAAAAGAAAACTCGGAAGAAGTCTGAGACTTCACAGAGAGATTAACGAAATCAACGCTTAACATCAGAGGAATTTCTCCTTCAGGATTATAGGACTCAAACTGAGGCTTATGAAGAAAGCTAAAAAGGGTCGTAAATTCAAGGACCTTCTTCTTCCTCTTGTACTTCTTTCTCCATCTTCTTTATTCTTCTTCTTCTTCTTCTTCTTCTTCTTCTTTATTTTTCTTTCTTCTTCTTTTGCATTTTTCTTAAAATCACCATCATCATCATCTTTTTCCTTAAAAAATTAACTTTAATAACAATAGTAGTAGTAGTCATCATAGTATCATCAACATTAGATTTTTTTTTTTTTTTAGTAGTAAGTTATATAACTTATATTTTAAAAAAAATACACTGCTCAAGTCAAGTACAAAATTTTTCACAATATTTTTTTTTTTTTAAATAAATCAAAACATTAATTTCTTTTTTTTT
>SEYY01001031.1:105000-117500 GCA_009176605.1 Armadillidium nasatum
ATATATTATATTATATATTTCATAGCAGCAAGAGTTAGTACTAGCTTTACTTTCCGAAATATTGGTATTCTTCATAGCATATAAGATTATATAGTCGCTGTGAAATCAAACCGGCATATCTGCAAAAATTGAGTTTTTGAGTTTTAGGTGTCAAAAGATTTCGTTTTTTCCAGTCTATTTTTATGTCGAACCGGCATATCGTATAGTTGAATAAAAATCCGTCAGATGGCGTTGGGCCGATATGCATTTACATGTAAAAAGCCTATTTGCGTATACTTTAAAGCGCTCAGGTGAAAAATATGAATTTTGCAGATATGCCGGTTTGATTTCACAGCGACGATATGTCTTCCGTAAATTGCTAATCACTTTCTTTTTGGTCCAGCAGTTTCTGGCAGCTTAATTGCATGTTATAATGGGAGAGCATCACGAGCTCTCATAACGTGTAGTCGCTCTGAACTCGTGATGGCCTGAAGGGCAGTATTTTGTCTGCCTGAAAGGACGGCATATGCCCTCGTAGGTGAGGTCCGCTCTCAAAAACAAAACAAAAATTTAGACTGTAAAGTAACTGAATAGAAACTTGTAGGGTTGGCTGACCACAGCAATTTCCCCACCACACCACCTTAACATTGAGTTTGTGTGCCGCAGCCTCACCGGCGCACCGTGCAAATCACTATTCCACTAGTGCACACTGCGCTGGCCAACCCTTAAGTTACAGTTTAGATTTTAGGTTTTTCTTTGCTATTTTTTAAACTAAATAAACGAAAAAAATGGGAATGATGATTTCATATACTTTGTTGTGAAATTGATGTTTGGTAATTCATGCTGGTAGGTGTTTAGCTTATGGTAAGAAATGAATATTTTTCAAACTATAACTTCTAGGAACACAAATTAAACGAAAATCAATTAAGTAGGTTCTAATAAAGCAAGGTAAACCAAAAAAAAAAAAGGAACTTAATTAATTTTCATTTAATTTGTATTTGTAGATGTAGTTTAAATGTTATTCATTTCCTACCATGAACTAAATATCTACCTTTATTTTTGTGGTGCTGAATGTGAGCTACTAAAGTTTGGATTAAGTGAGAGTATTGATGTCTATATTGGGTCTGTTGTTAGAAAAACATGCAAAGAAACAGAATATTGATTTACTTAACCCTGCTATGGCATACAATTCTGATCCTAAGAAAACAGAAACGGTTCGAGTTAGAGGCCACATAGATAATTGTGGTGCTGACAGTAGTGGATTTTTTCGTATGAGGCCATGCTGCTGAAACTAACAACATACCTACGTTTTGCAAGTTCTACATGAGTGTAGGTATGGAAATTACAAACAAATTTATGGTAAAGGTGGAGATTGTTTCTGAGTTTCGATTGTTAAAAAATATCGAAAATCGAAAATATCAGAGAAGCCTATCATAAACAAGAGAGTTGCCAGAGGTTCTATTAATAGACATACACACAATTATTACTTACTTTTCTAGCAGAACCTAATTCGACTTATCATAACCTGAACTACCGAAGTAGCCGTAAAAAGAGAATATATTACTTACTTTTCTAGCAGAACCTAATTCGACTTATCATAACCTGAACTACCGAAGATGCCGTAAAAAGAGATTCATATTTAAGGAATAACAAGAACGCACTACAATCAAAGTGAAAGAAAGGAAACTGAGCTAGGAAACAGGCAGAAAGCATCGATTAAAATTTTATATCGACATAAAAAAATATCGATAAAAAAAATATCGAAACTCAGAAACAATCTCCACCTAAGCCCAAATTTTATAGCTATTTAAGAGGAAAAAAAAGATACAAAAAAAGTGATAATATATATATATATATATATATATATATATATATATATATATATATATATATATATATATATATATATATATATATATATATATATTATATATATATATATACACTTAGTGAACATTGGTTTTTTGGTAGGTTAGGCCTTTTTGTTGGCTGTTAGGCATAGTTAATGAACAGTGGCTTCTTGTTAGGATAGGTCTATTTGCTGGCCTTTAGGCGTAGTTTTAACCTTTAAGTCCAGGTTAGGTCAAACTAGTTTGTTAAATCTAACTGTTGTAGTTCTAGTTGAAGTTGAAACTTGTTGGCATGTTGTTAGTTTCAGCAACCTGGTAGAATGAGAACCTAATAGGAAAAACTTCACTATTATGAGCAAAATAATTTCTGTATCACCATTTTCACAACATAAAATTCAAGATAAGAGTATTAAAATATTTGAATACATAAAAGTTATTTAAATATAAATACCTTATTTCTTGTAAAGATTTTCTTATTTATAGAAAAGAAAAGGAGAAGGAATTTCAGTGAGACTTCAAGGAATGTTAATGTCAGAAAATTTTAAGATGTTTTTAATTTGGAATAGGTGATGGTTCACATGAATACTGGAACATCCAGCCTATATTCTACGGCTGTTTTTCACCTCCATATATTAAGAATTTAGTACTTAACATTCAGGCTTGCAATAGAAACCAAAAGGTATTCCATTATTAATACTAGGAGATTTTGATAGTATTCATGTACTATGGCATAATAGTAGAGATGACAAAAGAGGTGAAGAGCTTTTGGAATATCTAAATCAGGAAGCCTTACATATTCTAAATTCTACCCAACCTACTCAATTTTGTGATAGAAATAATAATTCTGTTTCTATAGACCTTAAAATAATGGAAAATACCTTATTTGATAAATAAAGATGAACGTAGTAGGGAGCATTATCCAATTTTTGTCATCACTGCATACTGTAACTTTTAGGACAGTAATAAATAACCTAGAATGGGTTATTGACAGATGTAACTGAATAGGTTACTAGAAGGAAATTCATTTGCCTGATCATCCTTATTCAAATGTTAATAAAATAAAAAATGGTGTTGACTACAATTACTGCCAGGAAGATTTTTAAGGTTAGCCCTGATTAAATACAGCATTGTAACCAACAACTGATGAACTTCTGAATGTGAAGCTGAAATAACAAAAAAAAAAAAAAAAATTTTTTTATTAGCAATATATATATATATATATATATATATATATATATATATATATATATATATATATATATATATATATATATGCGTAAATGATTCATATTGAAAGTTCTTTCCTGTTAAGGGGCAATTAGTTGACAATATTCTTTGCCAGCGTTAAACAGTAGCAATTCATATTTGGAATCCATCCTAACTACTAAAATGGTAGCAGCTCTGAAAGTATTTAATTAGATTTTCAGGCTCATAGAAACATCAAACTTTTATCTATGACAGAATTGAATCATACATTATCCCTTATAGAAGCAAAAAAATTAATTTTTCTGGGAAAGGATAATAAAATTTAATCATTCATTCGTTTTTACAATACTTGGAACTATAGTAGTAAATAGTCTCTAGAATAATATAAATATATTATAGGCTTATACAGTGTTTCTTTTACTATATTTTTTAAAAAAATATACCATACTATTATATATATATATATATATATATATATATATATATATATATATATATATATATATATATATATATATATATATATATATATATATATATATATATATATATATATATATATATAATATAACACAGTGGTGTGCAGAAAATTTGCATCTCTATAACCTTTTTCATAAAAATCTGATACAGTTGCGTAATAACTTGTTAAAATTGAATCAGCTATCAGTAAATTTACCATTATCATTATGAGTGATTGCCTCATCCCAGTGGTATGAAAGTGCAGAGGAGTGAAATGCTCTTTTTGTATACCTCTTTTTATCAGTGCACCCCATGTGCTTCACCACACTGATGCACCAGCCAACCTGGTTTGTAGGCCCATTGAATAAAGAATGAGAGGAGGGTAAAATATTTAAGAAAAATCACAACACTTAGTATATTATAAACCAAAAATTTTGACCTCATTTACCTCTTATAGATTTTAATTGAAATTCCACAGATTTTCTGATTTCATATTAATTTTTTAAAGACTTGAAATATGGTTCACATATTTCACACTATTGAAGCAATATTTTGGAACACATTTTGGTGTGTTTGAAAATATTCGTTAATTGTATTTTTTTTCCCCTTATGTATGTTTGAAATTTTGAACAATATCATTTCTTTAAATATTTTATTTTTTAAATTTAAAGGTTCTTTAATACATATAAATGTGTCATCTTTATTATTATTATTATTATTATTATTATTATTATTATTATTTCCAGCAAAAATGTTTCCTTTTAGAAAAAATACATTAAGATTATCATCCACATTATTTAATATTTTAAGACAAGAAAGCTCCAAAGCTTCTAATCCAGATAATGTTTCATGGTCTGTTGGAGGAAAACAAAAACCACCTGCCAGATTCTGGGAGGATGATGAATTGTGGTACAAGGAGGATAAATTTATGGTTAATTTGAATCCATCTGAGCCACAGCATCAGTATCCTTACAAAAGAGAAGATGGTGGTATTCAACATTTCAGATTTGTTTATTATCCAAGGTAAATAATTCCACTATTTGTGTCTCATGATGTAAGAGGGAAAATAGAGTTTATAGGAATGTGATAAATTTGAACCTCTGCTTTCACCATGGATTTCCATAAATATATATATATATATATATATATATATATATATATATATATATATATATATATATATATATATATATATATATATATATATATATATATATATATATATATATATATATATATATATATATATATATATATATATATATATATATATATATATATATATATATATATATATATATATATATATATATAGGGACTGACTGGGGTTGGAATTTTGCTGGGCAGGGGTTGCTTAAAATTTGTAAACAAATCAAAAGCACTGAAATTTTAGGTTAAGAAAATTAGATTTAATTATAAGGAAGGAGTAGAATAGTCAACATTCACTTAAATTAATGATTATGTGTATTTTTCAGAAAATTACGTATTTTGTATAATAAAAGTTTAAAAAAAGTAAAAAAAAAAATTTGAAACTTTGTTTTCCTGATTCACAATAGTGAATCAACAGGTTTACTTAGGTAAGACCCTAAGTTTAAGTTTGAAAAAATGCAAGATATAAAATTATCAATATAACCTGTATTTGTACATTTGTTATTTTATTGCAGTGTATCAAATTCGTATAATTTCAAAATTATTTTGTTTATTCTTTCAGTCACTATGACTAAAAGATCAGCTTCAGTAGTATGGGAGTTCTTTACAATGTTTCAGGATAGGTTCGAAATATCTAGATGTAACATCTGCAGCTAAGAAACTAGAAGAGGACCTCCTGATGCCCCAAGTAAAAAATTTTCAACCAAGTCTTTATAGGGGCATTTAAAATCAAAACACAAAGATGAACATTCACTATCAGAAAAGGAGCTGTCAAAAGAAACAGAAAAGAAAATGTTGAAAAAACTCAAAGAAAAATCTTAATTTTCTTATATTTTGTTTGATTTAACCCACCATTAATAACTATAATTTGCAATTTTAACCCCAGCAGGTAAACCCCGTTTTCTCTTATTATTAGCTGGAGCCAGGGCCCCAGTTTGGTCCATATATATATATATATATATATATATATATATATATATATATATATATATATATATAATATATATATATATATATATATATATATATATATATATATATATATATATATAAATATATATATTATATATTTTTTAAATATTTTTATTATTTTTGATAATAAAATTAAAGGATTATAAATAGGATCCTCAATATTCATCAATATTTCATTTTATAATTTCATTTAATAAAGAGGTTATAAAAAAACTGCAAATAATTTTTTTATCCCAAATAAGAGGAGAAAAAGGTACCCATGGGGTACGAAACGATTGATATATTTAATATCCAAAATAAATAATTATTCATTACTTCTTGTATATTTTGTTTTGTTTTTTTATCGTAATTAATGGACATTTTTAATTCTCAAATTTTTAACAATTTAGCAGTTGTAAAATTTGCTCATATTTACATAAATCTGAAATATACCATATAATAAAGAGTATAGTACCTAAATAATTAAATAATAGTACTTAAATTAATAAGAAAATTGATTTTATTGAAGTTTTTAATGACTGCTTTTTGGATTAAAAATAATAATAATAAAAAAAATCATTTGTTACCCCAAAAAATATATTTTCTATGGAGGAAAAAAATGATAACTTATAACCCTTTTGTGAAAGTCATAGTATATATATATATATATATATTATATATAATATATATAATATATATATATATATATATAATATATATATATATATATATATATATATATATATATATATATATATATATATATATATATATATATATATTTATTTTTTTTTATTTATTTATAATTTTTATTATAATTTTATTATATTTAATTATATATTTCTATTTTTTTGACTTGTCAATTTTGCCAGTACATCCATATATATATATATATATATATATATATATATATATATATATATATATATATATATATATATATATATATATATATATATATATATATATATATATAATATATATATAATATATATATATATATATATATATATATATATATATATATATATATGCACACACACACACACACCTGCACACAGTTTACTTTTCTCACCCCTTGGCCATCCTAAAGAGGCAGCCACACCTAGCTCATAAAGCCCTCCACTGCTACCGGCTTCCTCCATAGGTCTCCCAGGACCGAGACACTCCAAGTTGCTCTAGGTTGCCAACCGGAAGGACAGGTCAGCAGGAAATGAGACACTGTCTCTAGTGCTGTATTTCATTTAGGGCAAGTAGGGGATGTAGTATGGTCTATATAAAATCTGTGTCTGTAATGTTGAAATTTTGGGTCGTGCCTGCATCTAAGATTTGCTAGGGATGTTTGGACTGGTTTTGGGAGGGTGTCAACTTCTTTTGTTATGTCAGGTGGCAGTGTGCCGAGAATACTATTGTGTTTGCGCTATCTTAAGGTATTTTCCTGTAATGCTGGTGTGGATGTATTTGATGTAAGAAAAATATAGTTGACTATTTTTTTTTTTTGTTTTGTTTTATATTACATATCACCACCACACATGGTCAAAGCTTTATATATATGTAGTGGGAGGAGGGATGTTTTTAAGAATGAGTCTGTAAAGGAGTGCAAGGGAGGATGGAGATTGTTTTAGTCTGTGTTGTGTAGGGTTTGTACGGGCTGTGTGGCATGATTTCGAATCATGGGAGCTTGAAAACTGTTCTTCATTATCTTAAAGTCTTCTGTACATTGTCTAAACTCTAACAAATAATGCTGTTGTCACTGGGTTCGATTCCTGGCTCATGGAAAATTCTGTCTGTCATATATATATATATATATATATATATATATATATATATATATATATATATATATATATATATATATATATATATATATATATATATATATATATATATATATATATTATATATATATATATATTATATATCCTCCGGTGGGCAAAGGCCGGAGGCCTACGAAATTCCACCGGAGTTGGGGAAAAATCTATCCTGGTCGATGGTGGGTGGCCGACATGTCCAGATACACGGCGTTTGAAAGTATGCAAGTCAAAGGAAGTTGGGAAAATAGATAAAGGGAGTGTGTTCCAGATTTTACCGGCAGAGTATATGTAAGATTGAGCATAGCGGTTAAGTCTGGGTCGGAGAGTTGGACAGAGCTCTTCTCAATGGAGGAGGTGTGCAACGAGAGAGTTCAGAATAGCAGTGTCCATTGTAATAGCGATAGTAAAGAGAGAGTGACGCAACAATTCGACGGGCAGAAAGAGATTGGAGAGAGTTAGTAAGAGTAGGATAGCTGTATGAGTGGAACCACCCCAGACGTGCGAAGCATACTCCACACAGGGACGGACAACACCCCTATACAGAGCAAGCAGCTGGGGTGGGGTGGGGTGAAGTAATTTTGGAGGCGCCTCAGAACACCCAACCTCTTAGAAGCATGTTTAGAAAGAGAAGTAATGTGATCTTTCCAAGAAAGTTCACGAGAAAAGGATGCGCCACGAATATTAAGAACAGATGATAGGTTTGAGTTGTGTGTTTTCGAAGAAGTCATTATAGTTGTGTGGAAGATTGTATCGAGTGGAGAGATGGAGGAATTGAGTTTTTGAGGCATTGAAAACAACCATGTTTTTTCTGCCCCAATTTGAAATACGTGAAAGATCAGAGGTTAGCTGCTCCAAGGCTACCCTTCTCGAGTTTATCAACTGCTGTTGGGTGGAGCGTTTTTCAAACTGGAAGGAGTAATGAAGGGTGGAGTCATCATCATAGGAGTGGATAGGAGATGAGGTAATAGAAAGAAGGTCATTAATGAAAAGCAGAAAAAGTGTTGGGGATAGGACAGAACCCTGAGGAACACCACTATTAATAGATTTAAAGGAAGAACGGTGGCCGTCTACAACAGCTGTTATAGAACGACCGGAAAGGAAATTAGAATTAGAGATAAGATCACAGAGAGAAGGATTGATACCGAAAGAGGGAAGTTTAGAAATCAAAGCTTTGTGCCAAACTCTATCAAAGGCTTTCGATATGTCCAGCGCCACAGCAAAGGATTCACCGAAATGCCGAAGAGCGGAGGACCAAGAGTCAGAGAGAAGATCACCAATAGAGCGTTTCTTACGAAAGTCATACTGGCAATCAGAGATAAGATTAGAAGAATTGAGATGTTTCCAAATCTTATTGTTGAGGCCATCATTTATTTATTTATTTATTTATTTTTAAAAAAAGGGTGTCTGTATTAATGTTTTATGTGTGCGAAGGAGAGCCTACTCCGTGTAGAAGAAGGTGACCGCGAAATGGAACAAACCATTGGGCACCGGGATGAGATGTGAAGTACCTTTAACATTCCATATACCCAATGGTGGGGTAATCTCATCGCCTCGGGAGCGCTACTTTCCTCCCTCATATATATATATATATATATATATATATATATATATATATATATATATATATATATATATATATATATATATATATATATATATATATATATATATATATATATATATATATATATATATATATATATATATATATATATATATATATATATATATATATATATATATATATATATATATATATATATATATATATATATATATATATATATATATATATATATATATATATATATATATATATATATATATATATATATATATACAGAACTGAAGATGAAAAGGATCCTGCCTTTGAACCAACACCTCTTTTACTGGTTATTAGAATAAAGAGATTGAAACACACTACCTACTGGGAGAAAAAAATCTGCGAAAAATTGGGAATAGATCGCCATCGTGTAAGTAATGATTATTTTTTTTTGTGTTCATTCTTAAAATTTATGAAATAGGGGTTATTATTATTACTATTAAATGTATATTTATTTTACATTTGTGTTTGTCAGTGAGTTTCGTCATATATCAAGAATTGCTTTAATATTTTTAACTAATCTCTCAGTTTGATTCATTGTTCAAGTTTTATGCACAAATTGAAGTAGCTGCGTTTCGATTTGTTATGTCTGTAAAACTGTAGCCAACAACTCCCGAAATTGAAGCGTCACTAAGTTCTCGAGAAAAGTTGAAAACGAAATTTATGGTTAGATTTTACTTATAGCAAGAATCTTTATCATGGAACACTATAATTGAGAGGAAATAATGAATAATTATCATTTTGGAGAAAAACTTCCACAACCTAGGGGTTGACTACTGACTCACTGTAGGTTATCTCTTTAAAATGAATATACTTTGTTGAAGAGTATTAAAGTATGGTTTAGACTAGATTCTGCATTATGAGCTTGTTGGTAATAGAAAGTGGATTTTCTGATATCCTGATTGTCGGACTGCAGTAGTGTCTTTGACTAGGAAGACACACACCATAGTTCACCGTATGTTATTGTGATTACAAGTAAGTAATATATTTGTTGCTCTCTCATGAACATTAGAGGGAACCCGAAAGACAGCTTTGAATTTCAATCATAAACCACCTTTCTATTTTACAGGTGGTAAAGCAACAATATAATGTCCATATCAAAATTTTTCTATCTCAAATATGACGTACACTTCTTTTTACAATATAATATTTATTCTATAGATATTTTACGGTTTCTAAACATTTAACACTGCTCAGTATATTTTAAAATTAGCAATACTTAGCAAAAATGCTTAAAGTATCTTGAATAAAAAAAAGAAAAATGAGTTGGGGTATTTGTATAGTACTGAGTGCATCCTTGGATAGTTCCAAAATATAATTGAGATCTCGTAGTTAAATAGATATCAAAATTTCGAAAGGATGTTATATCGGATGTTAGATTCTCGGTAAATATAGATGTTTTTATTAAAATGCAAAAAGTATTATTATTTGCATACACTTTGTTATATTTTTTATATGAATTATAATATATATATATATATATATATATATATATATATATATATATATATATATATATATATATATATATATATATATATATATATATATATATATATATATATAGGGTGGAGCAACAACAGTGGTTAAGAATATTCCCGAAATGTTATGTAAACTATGGCATATAAAACACCTAGTAAAGATCGTTCCACTGAGGTTTCCTAAAGATGCTCCAAAAGATGGTAATCCACTGCACTATCATATTCAGGTAACATATCTATTATTATTATTCTTACAGTTATCATGAAAATTTGCTAGTCTTGCAAAAAGAACCAATGTTTATGTGCAGGACTTAATTTGTCCATTTGTAATTCATGTGAAGTAGAGATTGAAATGGAGGAAAAAAAAGAAACCTTTCTGGAGATGCCCCTTTAAAACGTAACATTGCTTAGGATAAAGTTATTATATGCATTAAATTTTTTTAATTTAAATTGTCGAAGAGGTATAAAATAAATAATTTCCACTTCAATAATCATCATTGCAATATAAAACTTATACTTTAACCAAGAATTATCATAGCTATACCTAATAAATTAGTGCTGATATTTTTTCATAGGTAAGAAATATTAGCACTTGTGTGCAAACTAGTTTGAGATGGAATAGGGAATAGATTAGTCATTACATATATTCTTTCTTAATTCATAAATTTTTATATTTACTAGTTTCAATAATGTATTTAGACTACAGGAGTTTCTAGATTAGTTTTCGTTTTTAACTTTTTTTTTTCAATTAAAGGAAAATGGTGAAGTGCTTTATCGGCCCAACGCAGAATTTAAAAGATAGTGATTTGGAACTTGTACAGGATGAGAAGACTATGGATAAGGAGTGGATATGTGAACAAACGAGAAAAATTTACAACTTTTCTCGGAAACTCGAATTTTGAATTAAAAACATTTCTATTATTGTATATATATTTACCACAATAAATTCTTTTTCAAAATAAATGGAATTATTTTCACTAATCCAGAAGAGAGTTAATGGGTTCTCATCTCTATCAAAATGGACGGTGCTTAAATAATGTAATTTTTTTTCCTTATCAAGCTTTTAGGAATCTTTTAAATTTGATGATAAAATTCCTCAAGTTGTCAGGTTTTTGAAGCTCAAAAAATAAAATTTGTTATGGCTTAAAAAAAAATTGTTTTTTTTATATATATTTTTTTTAAATCGAGGTTATTGATCAGGTTTTATTCCTAAAATTAACTAACGTTAGGTATAAAACAAAGACTTAAGATCAAGGACACAAATAAAACCCTCTGCCACTTTTTATAGAAGGGATTTAATAAATATAAAACATTTTAAGTAACAACAAATTGCACTCTCACAAGAAAAAAAAATCCACACGTGAAATTAAAATCAACAATTTACAACTTCAAAATTAAAATAAAAGCTTGTAAATTTTTAACTTAATCATAAAATTAAAAAAACTTCTTTATTAACCTAATTATTCTTCTTTGTTCTTGGATCATCATCAACAATGTTAGTAATATCTATTACATCCCCTTCAGTTATTTTTTTCTCTTTCATACTTTCACCCTTCCCAGAGTGTCTCACAAACTGAACCTTAACATCACCAACCACTGAAGTATTTCGTGCCTTTTCTAATTTTTTCTTCGCCTGTAAAAGTAAAAAGAAAAAAAAATTTAAGATTGCCTTTAGGTATTCTTACGATGTACTCAAATTTCTACTATTTTTAGTATTAATATTCCTAACACAGTAATTATGACCATACTCCTAACTATTCTTTTATATATATATATATATATATACAAAAGTTTGAAAACAAAAAAGATAGGAAACAGACTACTTTAAGGGGGTTTAAAAATGTTACTCAGAATAGTTATCAGATTGCGTATTGTACTCTAAACTAAATATATTTAAGTTCTCTTACATGTATTATTTTTTGGGGTACCATCACTAATCAACTAGGAAGCTGGTAATACTAGATTGGTAATCAACACAGTCATTCCTTTCCAAGTACAGGTGTTGACC
>SEYY01001031.1:122500-127500 GCA_009176605.1 Armadillidium nasatum
AGAACACTCGATATAGGAAAGAATAATCTGTAAATATTTCTCTAGACTCTGCAAACTAATATTTAATTCCATTATAAAATTTAAAATCTCATATTCATAATTATTTAATTTAAATTTAAACTCTAGTTTCAAGGTAATTACAAACCAAATATCCTTAACCCTTCAAAGCTCAACATTACTTTAAACATAAAGGCTTCTGCTAAAAAAAATTAAATGGCATATTTAATTTTATACAAATTTAAATCCAACTTACAGACAGAGGGAAGAAGTGACTGGAGAGCAGAAACATGAAAGCATAGAGAGGAACATAACGCACTCTGTGAAGAGTTGCTGCTAAGAAATCGGGATTTTCTTTCTCTGAAGGAAAATGGATCATATCCTGATATGTTCGAAATCTGTAGTAAGGTCCTGGAATAAAAATAATAATAATAATAATAATAATAATAATAATGAATGAAAGAATGTTTAATAAAATATATAAATAAATTAAATGAAAGAGTACTACCGAAGAACGAATTGTGTTTGGTTGATAAAATTATATCAAAGGAATCTGTTGAAATATTTCCATTCTGTTTTAGGACACACACACGCACCCACACAATATATATATATATATATATATATATATATATATATATATATATATATATATATATATATATATATATATATATATATATATATATATATATATATATATATATATATATATATATATATATATATATATATGGCTGTCGTCGTGAGTGGAGGTGCTTAAAACAGAAGGGAAAAGAAAAGATAGAAGAATCAGGTGGAAGAGAAGAGAAGAGTAGAGAAGAAAAGTGAAGAGAAAAGAAGAGAAGAGGAGAAGAAAATTGGAAGGATTGTTTAGAGTACGCTGTAGAATTATACTGAAAAGAAAATTATTTTTCGAACTTAAAAATAATAACATTTATTTTAAAATAATTTTTTAAAAATATTTTCATAAAGCAAAATTTAATAAATCGCAATTAACTTATTATCAAAATTTTGTGGAGGAGCAACAAAACTTTCAAATAACATACTTTCGGCTTAAGTGAAAATTTCAACATGAACATTACGAATATAAAATTTAAAACACGAGATTGGATTGGGCGACAAGGCTGGATCATGAAGAATACTTCTTCGCATGGTTCTAGGGTCTGGGATTCCTTTTAACCAGTTTTTTTTTTTTTATCTTCCCATGTACGACTGCAGGAATTTTCCTGCAGTTGACGCCACCCTGCATTATGCGGGATAAGGTGTGATGTATAAAAATAAAAAAATATATATATATATATATATATATATATATATATAATATATATATATATATATATATATATATATATATATATATATATATATATATATATATATATATATATATATATATATATATATATCCAGTTTCAAAATTCTCTCATTACTAACAAACAATACAGCCAACACATAAAACATAACACTAAATTACATAAACACACACACACACAAATAATAATACCTTTTAAACACATGAACTTGCAAACAAAAAGTTGTACAGTGTTGGGATTTGAACAATTATCTGAGAAACTGTTACTCTTGTTCCCCAACATCACTTAACATAATTTCCAATTGCCAAAAAGTCCTTCCAAGAGCAGGACAGTATGTCATTACCAATAAAAGGTTGGCTATGAATGGCAGTAAAAAAAAAAAAAAAAAAAAAAAAAATTCAAGAGCCAAAAAAAAAAAAAAAAAAAAAAAAAAAAAAAAAAAAAAAAAAAAAAAAGGCCATGCTAATTACTCGGATAATGAAAAATTTATTAAAATCAACATAAAAGTGATCAATTATTATGCTTAAAATTAACATAACAAAAAATTTATTAATTATATTTAAATATATAAAATATATCTGAAAAAATGTACCTGTTAAAACGCCAATATAATTAAAGGCATAATAGAATACATCAATGCCAGATGGATTGACTTCTTCATACTTCAGCTCAAGTTTCACCTGTTGTTTTTCCTCATCTGATTCTGTGACCTTTAACTTCTTTTTTTTCACCCAAGTATCATGAACTTCAAAACAAATTCCAACCAGCTAAAATGTCGAATTGTATAAATGAATGAAAAAATATGAGAAAATAAAAAGAAAAAAAAAAAAAACAGTGCTAAAAATATAATTCAAATCTCAATTTAAAATACATTTGTAAATATTTTTTATTTTATTAAATTTTGAGTTCGAATCTTATGTGGTATTGTGAATGAAAATATTAAGACAAAAAAATTCAAGCAATTACATCTTTTTTCTAAGTATGAAAAAAAAAAAAAAGATATTTATTAAATGATTCACTAAATGTTTTATTATAAAAACCAAAACCAAAGGAATAAACAATTTAGACGAAAATTTTATCTCATTCAAGGAAAGCTTATGAAAAATTATACAAACACTATAATATTCAACTCTTCAACTCTAAAATTAGCGCATATATATATATATATATATATATATATATATATATATATATATATATATATATATATATATATATATATATATATATATATATATATATATATATATATATATATATATATATATATATATATATATATATATAGCACTTTTTGTGGTGCTAGAGTAAGAATTAGTAAAAATTTACCAACTCCAGCTTCATTATAAATCTAAAAATGAGCATTTATGAAAGAAGATCTGATAGAAGAAAACTTGTTTTTAATAACAAAAAAGTTTGAAAGTTTATTTTTCACGAGTTTGGACAATAATTTCGTAAATTATTATTAAATGATTGACTATTATTCAGGTTTCATTCATTCATGAAATGTTCTGGAACAGAGGACAGTGGCGTTGAATTTGTTACTGCTCTAAGATTGAATTTTAAAAACATTAATATTTCTACAAGATTTGGCAATAGTTTGATTCTATCTTTTTGAATTGATTTCCCTACTTTGAATTCTCTTTCACTGGTGCTGGAGCTTACTGATGGGTATAGATATACTCTTGGCAGTGTTGCTAGTGTGGGGAGATCATTCTTGTTTGCATTCCAGAAGTCAAGAGCCTTGATGTTAACTTTTTTCATTTTCATTTTTCCTAAGTAAAACTGTTAAATCACTATTGCGAAGCAAAAATATTTTTTCAAAATTATTGTAGTTTGCTCAAACTTTTATTATACAAAATCTGTAATTTTTTGAAAAAATGCATATAATCATTTAAAGTGAATGTTGGCTATCCTACTCCTTCTTTATAATTAAATTAATCTCAATTAAAATTATATCTTATTTTCTAAACCAAAAATTTCAGTGCTTTTGATCTCTTTACAAATTTTGAGCAACTCAAAAAATTTCCAACCCTGGTCAGTCCCTAAGCTTAACTCAATAGTCTTGAATAATTATAATAATAATAAAAATAATTATAATAACAAATATTCTTGGTCTGAACATAAATAATAAATTATCTTGGAAACCTCGTATCACAATGATTGCTAAGGTGGTCTCTAAAAAGCTGGGTGTTCTGTTCAGATTGGGGAATTTTTTCCTTCTGAACATTTTTTCCTACGATGTGACATTGGCACACTCTCTTTTCTATAGGTACTACAATAGTAGATACTCAAGGGAGGTGACCTCTCGCATTCCACCACCATTGTGTCGCCATCTCAGCACAATGGGTGCCTTGCTTGCACATGAATTTTGTGTAAGCATAGCAAACTCTAGGCTTGCACATTGTGGTACCTCCTCCTTTCCAGCCACCTCTATTCTGTGGAACTCCTACCTTCGTGTTTTTCCTGCTGTATTTAACCTACCTCTCTTTAAATCCTCTGTCTACACCCACCTGAGTGAATATATGTTAGGTTTGGGATTGGATGGGTTTTCTTTTGTCTTTTAATATGTCCCCACCTTGAAAAGGGCTCTGCCCCTGAGTGGCAATAGCATGTAAAAAAATAAAAAAATAAATAAAATAATAATAAACAAAGTTAAGTAGCATATTATATTCAATAAAATTAAATCAATAGTATAAAAAGTAACTACAAGAACAAATAATGTAAAAAGAAATCTATCGCAGCAGTAATTCAAAGAGAAAGTTTTCTTAAATCAATCTAATCCAACACTGGAAATATATTTCCAGAAATAAATTACATTATTCTTACCTTAAGGGTAAGGATCATCTGAATAGCATTTGTATGTGGTGGAGCACCTGGAAGGCCAAAAAAGTGACATAGTCGAAAGAATAGTAAATAGGAGAACAGCCCAATGAAGCTAACAATATGAATGTGACTGAAAAGTTGAAAATATTTAAAAGTGAATGTTTTAATACAAAAGGAAGAATACTAGTTTATATATATATATATATATATATATATATATATATATATATATATATATATATATATATATATATATATATATATATATATATATATATATATATATATATAATATATACTGTATATATAATAATAAAGTAAAAACTTAATTATATTAAAAATTTATTAATTTAAGCATATATATATATTATATATATATATATATTATATATATATATATATATATATATATATATATATATATATATATATATATATATATATATATATATATATATATATATATATATATATATATTAACAATACTAACAGCTTTGAATATTTTTGATGAAATAAAATTCTAAAATAATATATTTAAATAAAATAAAATTATAAATAACTTTATTTCATCAAAAATATTCAGAGCTGAACTTTATAGAATTTAGCAGAAATGTTATCCAATTTATCAATATCAGGTATTTAATATTACTTATAGGATGTCCTAATATTTAATAATAAATAAAAATTTTCACATTAATTAAAAAAAAAAAAAAAAAATTCATAAAGTTAACTAAATATTCAATAAAATACTTTTCACACTAATTTTAAAAGAAAACAAAAAAAATTTGAAAAATAATAAAATAGTGAAAAACTAATATTGATGATTCATAAAAATTCTAAAAAAAAAGTTACAAAACAGA
>SEYY01001031.1:132500-142500 GCA_009176605.1 Armadillidium nasatum
AATGCCATGTGCAGGCTAGGTGTGAACATAATAATAAAGCATATATATATATATATATATATATATATATATATATATATATATATATATATATATATTATTATATATATATATATATATATATATATATATATATATATATATTATATATATAAAAGAGAGGAACTTTCACTTGAGGGATTGAATCAGCCTTCAAGCGTATGTCAATCGCTCTACCGCTATGCCATGGTTGCGCTAATATATATATATATATATATATATATATATATATATATATATATATATATATATATATATATATATATATATATATATATATATATATATATATATATATATATATATATATATATATATATATATATATATTCTTTCACAGGAAACAATCAGTAATATGGTTTATCACAATAATTTTACAGCTATTGCTTCAGGAGTAATTTCTCGAGCAAATATTGATATAGTTACTTCCCAGAGTGAAAAATCATACACAACCAATTCCAAAATGGCGACGCTTATCAAGTTTTGTTCCGAAATGGGAGCTGTAAGACAACTTTGTGATCCCAATTATTTTAAGAAACTCTTTACTTCTTTGTCGATAGAAGAGTTTGATGGGAAAGTGCTTATTCCCGAATTAACTGTAATTGTAACTGCTGGGTCAAGACCATTTTATTTATTATACACATTATCACGAATCCTTTTAGCTCCAGGATGTCCCAAGGAAAATATTGTCGTAGTTTTAGGATCGAAAGATACCAAAGTTATCGAGTTACTGAATATTTTAGGGCTATCTTTTGTATTTATTACTAACGATCAATTTGATGGTAACAAAAGTTTATTTAGTTTCTATAAAAAAGTATTTGAACTTGGTGTAAACTACTTTCCTAATTCTAAATACTTTACAATAATTGATGAAGATGTTGAAGTGTCTCCAGATTACTTTTCATACTTAAATCAAACAGTTAAACTATTAGAAGACCCTACTATTTATTGCATAAATTCCCACACGTTAGTAACGGACTTGAAACAATCACGAGGTGCTGCTTATATACGGAGAGGTGCTACTCAAGTCTATTGGGGTTTTGTCATTAAAAAAGACGTAGCTCTAGAGATAGTTAGAAAATGGCCGACCTCGAATATAACTAGTTCTGTTTATTTATATGATTATTGGATATATAATTTTGTGAGAGGTGAAAGGGAATGTATATATCCAGACGTAGGGAGAGTAAGGCATTATGGTATAGGATTTAATACGCACATGAGTAACCATGAGTTTGAGGCATGGAAAAGACCTTTCTTATTTGACTTTGGAATCACATTAAAACCTGTGGCAGACTTACAGTTGCCGACATACGACCATCATCTTTTAACTAATCTATATAAATCAGTTAAATTAAAATCTATGACGCCTTGGATGGAGCAACTTACCCAACAAGAGGAAAATATTTAATTTTCTTCTTAATGGAGGACGTTGAAGATTTATATTCTTGGTATCTATTAGCTTCTTGTTTCGGTTTGCATATGACAAATGAACAAGGGCACCACAATGGTCTTTTCATAGGTTATAAATATAAATATAAAAGGTCAAAGCCACAGAATGATATCCTTAAGATATCGACAGACCATGAATTTCGTATAAATTATTTAACAAAAAGGTATGAAATAAATCCTTTTACCAACTTTTTGAATAAGGATCCAGAACAAATATTTTTTTTCGTGGGTTTTCCTTTCTCCAAATATTCGTTCTTGTACAATGACTCTGAAGACCTTCTTATCAAATACGAAGAATTTAGGGATTCCGAAATCAGCTCCTTTTTAAAAGAATGCAATAAACTTCCAAATTTGTATATCAATTATAAATACAATATAAAATACGCCGAAAGAGATTTATTTTCAATTTTCAAAACTTAATTTATTTAGAACTAAATATGGGATAAACATTCTTGTATGTAACTATCCATATGAAATTAATCTAAAAGTAATTTAAATTGAAAACAAAGTACAATGTTAGTTTGAAAGTGTATATTAACTACAATCACTGTGGACTTAGAGACATTGAATTGAAAATAAATTAATGACTGGCCAACTGCTTCTGGTCTGCAAAAAGAGGCTAGATTTCTCATATTTGAAAGGAAATGAATATATATTTTAAGTCCAACATAATGCAGTATGTTAAAGAGAATACACGTAAGGAGCCAGGAGACATACTCAACTCATCTAACAATAAGCTCTCCAATCCTTTTAGACTATAGAAATCTGCAAAGGTTTGCTGGTCAAGAATTCATATTCCAACTAACAAACTGATTTTATTGTGAATGTCCTATTAATCAGGCAGGACTACCAGACTTCACTAAAAATGCTCGCTAAAGTAAATGTAGCAGGGACTTCTTTGAATGGCAAAGGGGAATGAACTAAATTTTTCAAAAAAAATTATTGCAGGGGTTTAAATCTTCATTTTGTATTTATATACTGGTACAATAAAGGAAAATAAAAATGTTATGACTATTTGGAAACCCCTCCATATGTTTACATTTAGTATGCTATAAAAATTACCATCCCACCACCAATATGCAACTGATTACAAACGAAGCCTTCTATTAACATTCTATAGTATAGTCCTTATTAACGAAAGTTTTCAAATTTATTCCATGGACCATTAAGATTTTCTAAACATTTCAAGGTCACTCAACAATTCAAAGTTACCATCAGAAGATGAAGCATAATCACACTCTAAGGTTAATATTATTAAAAAAAATTCTTCGTCGAAAAGTGTATATTAAAGTTTTCAATTTAAATAGTGTTTTATTATAAATTTCATCATTTAATTCAAAACAAATATATATATTCATTTATGAATCAAAATAATATATGGAAATGATGGTTATGAAGATGATAAAAATAATAATATTCCTATACTTAACATTGACTTATCTGACCATAAAAAACTATCATTAATTAGGCTAAGGTATTAACCTATAATAGTAATAATAATAGTAATAATAATAATAATAATAATAATAATTAATTACAGTCATATTTACAAAATGTTCTCATACAACTAGTTCAACTAGATATGTAACAAACATTCATACATAAACAAATTTCAAGAATCTAATAATACAAATCTTCTTAGTTTTTCAGTAATTTTTTATTTATAGTTAATTGTACATAATAACACAATATAATGACGAAACTTAAAAAATATGAAAGGGATTTAACCACCTACAATAACACTGTTTACATAAAATACTTAATTTAGATTTTGTACCTAAAATAAAAATTATCATGACATGCTTAGCTTTCCATATGCTGATCCAACATTTATAAATACGAATCAAATACTCTCAAAATTTACATAGAATGTAATATTAATCTAATGCCTTGAAGATCTATGGCTTGAGCTCTCCCTTTCGTCCCGAGTTCTGACTTCTCTTTCCCTCTCTCGATCTCTGTCTCTTTCCCTCTCTCGTTCTCTATCTCTATCTCTGACTACTTCATCTCGAGAGCTTCTCTCTTCCACTCGTTCTCTGACGGGGGCAACAACTCGTTCGTCAATTCTTTCTCTTCTTTCCCGTTCTCTATAGCGATCTTCGTAGTACCTTTCCCTCTCTCTGTCTCTTTCTCTCTCTCTTTCGCGATCCCTGTCTCTATCTCTATCCCTGTCCCTTCCTCTATCATAGTCTCTCTCACGACTATAAGATCTTTCGTAGTCTCTTTCTCTGTCACGGTCTTTATCGCGGAGTCTCTCGTAGTCCCTGTCTCTAGAGTGCGAGCGAGAACGATAATCTCTCGATCGGGATCGTTCCCTACGATGGCGACTACTGCGGGGAGTTCTAGATCGTTCCCTTCGCTTGTTTCCGTAGCTTTTGGCTTCTATTCCATGAAGAGTGTCCTGTAAGAGGAACAAAGTAGACCAAAGTTAGAGTTTAAAAATGGTGCCAACTTAGAGAAACAATATTACAAATAAAGATTATGAGACAAAGGTAAAGTTTATTTAGGTAATAATCTGTAAAAAGTGTAACTGAACCCGAGCATTAACACTATAACAAACTAATAAAATTAAAAATTTCAAAGTAGTGTGTGGTTAAGGAACTCTCAAGTCATGTGAAATGGAAAATTTGATCCGCGTATTCAATTTAGATAATAATTTTTTTAAACTTCTATGAGGGTCACACGGGAAAAAATAGACGAAAAATACTAATTCTCATGAACCCAGAGAAAGCCCGAATGAGAATGTAAACAATTTAAAATCAAAATTCCTATTTTATTAGTAAAAAAAATTAATTTTACTTTTGTAAGTCATAAGTATTTATGTTCTACTTTATTACAAACAATTTCTCAAAAAATTTCGTACATGTAAAAATCATGAATTAATGAACCAATCTATATTTACCAAATAAATTAAATTTTTTTCTTTTTTAATCCTAAATAAAAAATTAATAAAGTATTGTTGGTTTATTTAAAAATATATATATAAACCTTAAATAATAATCAAAATTAATAACCAATCTTTTAGAGATAACATATAAATGAGGGCCTTTAAATTGTGAATTACATTTTGAGACAAATTTTCCATAAATTAAAAAAAATTAATTAAAGAAGGAACAATAAAATAATTTTTATTATAAAATGAAAATTATTTTTAATAACATAACTAAAAAAAATGTAACATCAGAGAATCAATCCCATCAGTTAAATATGTTCAAGATTTTAAAATTATTCAAATACTTATTGAGTATAATTATTTTTCAAATTTTATTTCTATGGCCGCAGGTTTATTGGATTCACGGTCTATAAATGTACTTTAAATTCTACAATTTATCTCTTCAATATTTACTCAGTTTTGCTCCACATTTTCGTCATTAGAAAAAAAAAATGTTTTTATTAGTATAACTTACCTGAAGGGAGCTAATTAGGATTTTGCACCTCTCATCATGGGCAACTTTAGATTGTTTGATAAGAGAAATTGCAGTTACAAGCGTTTCAATAGCACTGGCGTATTCCCCTGGCGATATATATATATATATATATATATAATATATATATATATATATATATATATATATATATATATATATATATATATATATATATATATATATATATATATATATATATATATATATATATATATAATATATATATATATATATATATATATATATATATATGATATTAATAATATAAAAGTAGGGAAAAATTTTTTAATCTGTATGGATACATAGTCAATAATGGTTGCATGTCTCTTCCTATTAAGCCCCTCTTAGAACATCAATTATCCTAGTTTGATTCAATGGTAGCAGAGCGTAGTTCCTTGAAAATGGGACTTTCAAGTAACTAACAGCAAGAAAAAAGGATCTACGGAAGTTTAAAGAACAAGAAGAGTGAGAAATACAGGAACTCCTTGAGAAGAAAAGAATGTCTACCAACTATAAGGAATAGAGAAGAATACAGACGTAAACTTTAAGTAGAAGATTCAGAGGCAGTAGACTTTGAGGGAGCAAAGTAGATTCGATGTTTCTGGATGTAGAAAAGTATAAGGAGAGATGAGATATGAAGCCCCTTTTCAGTCGACGTTGGAGGATTCTTAACCCGTCAATATAGAGGTGGTTGAATAGAGTAATCGTAAGCCTACATTAGCAAGGAATCGGCAGTGTCAGACTGCATAGTAAACAATCTAGAGGTAGCTGAGAGACGTCAGAGTATGTGGTATCAGACTTAAAGTTCATAGTCGACAGTGGTTAACTCGACGATGGTCAATCTAGAGAGGGCTGAGAGAAGTTAAGATTCTATAGCGTAGCCGAATTATAAGTGGATAGTAGGCAGTGAGAGGCTCTACTGCAGCCAATTTAGAGATGGCTGAGAGTAGTGAAGACTTTGTAGTAGCTGAATTTTAAGTAGATCATCAGCAATCAGAGGCTCTGAGTCTGTAATAGCCGATTTAGAAGGTGAAAAAAAGAAAATGGAAGAATCATCAAAGGCAGAGATGGAAGTAAACCTGAATGCCTAAAAGATTATTTATAGTTGGTAAATTTACAGCAAGTAATACGAGTATCCAAAGGGGTGGATATGGAGGAGATTAAAAAAAAATTGAAGTACAGATAAGAGAAAGGGCTTAAGAAAAAAAAAAAAAAAAAAAAAATGAGGACAAAGTTATTAGAAAAAGTTTAAGATTGTTTAATATCTGAAGATGAGTTAATTTAATAGAAGACGGGGAGAAAGTGAGAAGAAAAAGGTGCAAAATTTATTAATATCTGAAGAAGAATTGACTTCAGAAGTGAAGAAGTGAGAAGAAAAAGATGTAAGAATGTTTAATATCTGAAGAAGAGTTAATAAAAAAATGGAGCCTGCAAAAAAAAAAAAAAAAAAAAGATAGATAGTGAGAGAGATAACATACAATTGGATTGAATGTACAAAGTAGAGATAATTGGCAAATAAGAAAAGAACAGGATTTGACAGACGTCTACTAAAGTTGATAGTACAAAAGAACAAGAAAATAAAAATTATGTTTGCAAAGAAGAATAGAACAGGATTTGAAAGAAACATCTAATGAAGTCAAAAGAACAGAAAAAGAAAACTAAGAAGAAAAAGAAAAGATAAGAAAGGAAAAGAAGAAAAAGAAAAGAAAGAAAAAAAAAAAAGAGAACAAGAGTATTTATGATTGAAATTTTAGTTTATATTAAAATCAAAAACGTAAAAGCAGGGGAAAAAAATCTGTATGAATGCATAGTCAATAATGGTTGTATGTTTCATCCAACGAAGCACCTCACAATATCAAGTATCCTTGCCTGATTCATATATATATATATATATATATATATATATATATATATATATATATATATATATATATATATATATATATATAATATATATATATATATATATATATATATATATATATATATATATATATATATATATATATATATACCTGAGCTTGCATCTGCAACAGCTCTTGCAATAGCAGAACTTGAGACCGTCCTATTTCTGTTCATAATGTCCTCGAATTCTGCTTCAGGAATCGGGGGTGGTATGTCTAAACGGCGATCAGATGGTGAATATGCCATTGACTTTTTTAAACATTAAAAAAGAAAAAAAATTAAATCAATAAATTAATAACCTAATTTAAAATAATAATAATAATATATTTTGAAACTTTCTCACAAAACTATTTTACATTAAAGAATTTATTAAAAAAAAATTTTTTTTTTTAAAAAGTAGATTAAAATTTTTTTTAACTTCAAACAATTACATATTTTTTGTGCCTCTTTCCCTAATTTAATTTTCAACTTAGAAAAAATTTTTATATTTTTTAGTTTTTTATTTTATTTACATTACAAACTGGTTAAATGCAATTTTAAATTAATAGCAAATTCAAAAAAGAAAATTATTTAGTTAAAATTTTAATAAGCAATTACATGTTAGTTAATAAAATAGGCTTAACTAAATCAAACCTATTAAAAGTTATACATTAACTATTAATTTCAATAACAGGAAAAAAAAAATAAAAATAAAATAAAAATAAAATAAAAAGTTTTCTGAAAAAATTTTCAAAATCTTCTTTGATATATACCAATCAAAAATTTTCATGTACCCCCTCCGTCAATGTGAGTGGTGACAGAATTTGTAAAATATAAAAAATGACTTGATAATACAAATGACTCAAGAATAAAATGATATTGAGAAAATATAAATGGGTAATTATCTGACTGTCAAGTAGTCTCAAGAAGAACTAAATAAATTTTCATTGCCTAAAATTTTCATGTATTTAACATTAATTACCAGTGTGACATTTGACATTAAGGGAGAGGAAATATGATAGAAACCAAAGTATATATATATATATATATATATATATATATATATATATATATATATATATATATATATATATATATATATATATATATATATATATATATATATATATATATATATATATATATATATATATATATATATATATATATATATATATATATATATATATATATATATATATATATATATGAAGAACTATAGGGAATTTAGTATAAAATAAGAGTCTGAACATACATTTCAGCAAAAATACTGATCTATCATTCCAACAAGCATATTGTATTATTTAATGTACATATTTCAAAACCTTTTTTTGTGAATTTTAGCTTTAGATATATTTTAACTACATCACTTTCCTCCTCCTCTTCCAATAAACAATTCTATAAAGAGAATAATTTGCCGAAAATTTAAACTTTTAAGCCCGATTTTGAAATCAGTTTATTTTAATTTATCCCAATTTGATTTTTATAATGTTAAATTACGTTTTTTTTTGTTTTGTTTTATTATTATTTGAAAGAACCAGAAACATTCTTAAATAATCAGTCAAAAACTACAAGCTATATTAATTAGTTCCTAAAAATTCAAAAATGACTTTCCCTTTAAACTCGTACCACATAGTTACCATGTAAAATTGAGTAAGTCTCAAGCTAGCTAGGTTCATTCTTCTCTCTCTCTCTAATATATATATATATATATATATATATATATATATATATATATATATATATATATATATATATATATATATATATATATATATATATATATATATATATATATGTCATTTATTAGTAAGGTTATAAGTAATTTAATTAAAAGGAAATTTTAATTTGAAACTCATTAAAAAAAAAAAAAAATGGGGTAATACGAGTATATCCCACTTACCGATGATGGGTTGTGTGACGGAGGGGGATAATGCGTAGGTGGAGCAGAACTTACTGTAGGTGGCGGTGCTGACTGAGGTGGGAAAAAGGCTGGATTCACATGCGGAGCTGGTGGCGCAACTGAATGTGGAGGAACACCTGAATGGTTAGGAGGAGGAGCACCATGTGGAGGAGGACCTGTAATACATAATATTTTATGAGTTTTTGCCACACTGTTTAAAAATAAGAAGTTAAAATAACATTCGTTGTTAGTACAGTTAATTAATAACTATAAAAGCATTCAGCCGTTTTCATACCTTGAAGAAAATCTGGTCTTGGTGGAGGACCTCCCCTATGATCCATTGACGGTGGTGGTCCCCTAGGAGGAGGGACATGAGGTGGTGGGCCCATTGCCATGGGGGGTCCTCTAGGAGGAGGAGCTCCACCTGGTCCTGGAGGAGGTGGTGGTCCACCAGGATGCATAGGACGAGGCATGTGACCTGGAGGCGGTGGTCCACGATGTCCTGGTCCTGGACCCTGAAAAACGAAATAGAAAGAAAAGAAAAATAAAATAAAATACCCAATAACAAAAGAGTCAAAGCTTCTATTTCAATAATACAGAAGTTTAAATTATTTGCTACATATTTTTGTTTCTGGTAAACTACTGATTCGAATTTTGAATAAACACACTGCCATAATATTCAAATTACTCATACGAAACCACCTATTAAAGTATAAATTAGAAAACTCAAATAAAATATATACCTAATGAAAATACTACTACTATAATAATAAGTATTTAAAAAAAAAAAAATCTTTTAACTTATAATCAAATACCATGGTTAAAATTACATCAATTTTATAGTTTCCATTATCGTATATATATATATATATATATATATATATATATATATATATATATATATATATATATATATATATATATATATATATATATATATATATATATATATATATATATATATATATATCCCTTCTGCTTCAAATTCTTTATGGCCTAATTTTCATTCTTTTATCAATAGAAAAATAAAATTAAATAACTAACCAATAACCAACAACACAATATTGATACCAACTAAATGTTGTAATTGCTTCACAATTATTATGTATTTCAACCAACAATTATTAAGTATTTTAACCATTCTCAATTTTCAAACCAAAACTGTTCTTTTGGTTTTAGCAGAATCAATAAAAATGGAGGACATTATTCTTTGGACTTAGGTTTTGATACTCATACTTCTATTTTTTATTTTTTTATCATTGCCATAATAAAATTTATTAATAAAAATATAATTGGT
>SEYY01001031.1:145000-152500 GCA_009176605.1 Armadillidium nasatum
ATATATATATATATATATATATATATATATATATATATATATATATATATATATATATATATATATATATATATATATATATATATATATATATATATATATATATATATATATATATATATATATATATATATATATATATATATATATATATATATATATATATATATATATATATATATATATATATATATGCTACCCAAAAAGTTCATGAAATTTTGGAAAAACTTGAAGATGGTGCTGTGTAAGTTTTTCTGAATATAGCATGCCATGTGGTCTTCTATCTGGGCTTAAGTATTCTTTCATTTTCAATACTTTTTTAAACACAGTTTTGCAATTTCATAGGAAGTAAAATGAATGATGAGGGAAAAAAAAAAAAAAAAACTTGGGATTTAAACTTGGAAAAAGTCCTGCAGAAATTTATAAAATGATTTGGCCGGAAGGATGCCCACAAATAGTTTCATCATCAATATGAAAGTTGCAGAAATACCAACTGATGATGATCATTGTAGATATTCCTCACCATGCACAATCCCACAGAACTTTAAAAAAAATAAATTACAAGAAAAAATTGCAATATGGAGCATGTCAGTGAATCTTATCTACAGAACTGGACGTGATGATTGGTGCAAAATAGGCCACAATTGAATGAAAATATGTATGGAGTTTTGGAAATAGAGAAGAAATTATCAAGACTCTCTCTCTCTCTCTCTCTGTGATCATTACTGGGGATGAAACCTGCATTTACAGTTGTAACTCTGTAGGTAAACAAGTGATATCAATTTAAATCACCAAGATCATTGTAAATGATGTGCAGGAACAGTCATATGTGAAAATTAATGCTCTAATACAGATGATTTCATAAATTGCTTCCAGTTGTGAAAGAAGCACAGAAATAGATGTGTTAAATTCAATTTGAGAGAGTATTTTTTAGGTTATAAATATGTATATTTCATGAACTTTTGGGTAGCACCTATATATATATATATATATATATATATATATATATATATATATATATATATATATATATATATATATATATATATATATATATATATATATATATATATATATATATATATATATACTGGCTCTGAAAAGCAAAAGATGTTCAGATTTCAATAAAAGCCGTAGTGTAATACAAACGGATTCAGAATTTCCACCTGAGGAAAAACATATATTTTACTCTTGTACTGCGAGTACTCTCTATTTCCAAAATATTTATAAAAATATTGAATTTTGAAATTTAAAATAATCCTTTTCTAATTCAAATAGAAATCTTACTAAACAAAATAAGAAGTATGAATTTAAGAAAGTTTCCGCACAATGGTTTAATATATATATATATATATATATATATATATATATATATATATATATATATATATATATATATATATATATATATATATATATATATATATATATATATATATATATATATATATATATATATATATATATATCCTTACAATAACTATTTTAACAAACCCATTTGTTAATATATATATAATCAGTGAACTAACAATTGGTTCACTAATTTTTAATTTAAACATTTATCTTAACCAGTATTTAAAAAAAAAAAAAAAAAAAAAAAAAAAAAAAAAAAAAAAAAAAAAAAAAAAAAAAACCTTTTAGAAACAATTTCAACAATTTTAATTTAGCTCAAGTATTTGAGAATCATCTGAGTTTCAAAACTATATTTCAAATGAAACTAAAAAATACTCAAAGAGCATTATTATTATTATTATTAGCCTTTGCAATCACACTCATTCCATCTATAAAATTAAATCACATAAACCAAAGTAAGGCATATTTGAAATACATGGATCTCTATGTCATATTAATTGAAAAATATACTGTAATATTAAATGTAAAGCATCCAATGAGATCTAAATTATTCATCATTAGCTGAGAACAGAAACAATAAATTATTAATGCTTAAAATATTTAAGAAACTCATTTTTTTTTTTTTTTTTAATGGTTTTTAAAAACAAATATTAGGCTATAATTATTATAAATAGTAAAATTAAACATGAAATATTTATTATGTATGTAAAACATACAAAATACCCCAAAAAAATCAATATTTTATCTAGACTTTTTACAAAAAAAAAAAAAATAAATAAATAAATAAATAAAATAATTAGTAAAAGTATAGAAAAAGAGAAAATTTAAAAAAAGCATAAGAAAAAGTATATATATATTTGAAAAGGAATATAATGGAGATAAAAATATGGAAAATTTGTTAACTAAATAGTGTAAATGTTAAAATAATTTTCAATCTGATAAAGCAGCTATCAACAGAGACAAAACATACCATTGCCTTTAAGTACAGATAATATTAAACATGCAACATAACTGATCTGAATCATAGAAAATTTTTTTAAATATTTTGGTTGTAAACCATGGAATACAACGAAAGAGGACTGTTAACTTTAAATAAGTTAGCCCTATATGTACATTTATATTCAATGTAGACATACCGGAAATTCAGATAAGTTATATATATATATATATATATATATATATATATATATATATATATATATATATATATATATATATATATATATATATATATATATATATATATATATATATATATATAATATATATATATATATATATATATATATATATATATATATATATATATATTATATATTATATTTTTTAATGATTATAAAATATTTACCTAGAAATGAAATTTACTCTATATAACTTAAAATCCAAATATATTTAATAAAAAATATTGTAGTTATAGTATTCCATTTAGAAAATTGAAATTTAAATGTAAATATGTTTGAGATAAAATATACGTTATTTTTTTTTTTTAAATATAAAAAACTAACGAGCAATATGTCAGACTGCTAAAAGTTTCTCCAACTTTAAATTCAATTAAAAGATAAAAAAAACTGCATGTAAGTTCCTAACCCTATCCCCAAAAATTATATAAAATAGAGAATGTCTTCAAAAACTACATAAAAAGTAAATTTTGCTCACTTGTAACTTGTAAATTTTTGCTTAATGAATATATATAAATATATATACACAAATATACAAAACATATCATTTAAAAGCAATGAACAAAATTTTCTTTTTATAAAAATTTTCCTTGCTGGCCAAGATATCTTTTTTAATTTAAATCTACATAAAAATTATATAAATACAAAATAGTTTTGTAATAATAATAATAATAATAATAATAATAATAATAATCTGGGGATTTTAATGAATGGGATAACAAGCACAACTAGTGCCAAACCTTTTTATATAGTTTGAAATTTTAGTAGTTGTCAAAGGCACCTTATATAAAAGAGTAAATTCATAGTATATATATATATATATATATATATATATATATATATATATATATATATATATATATATATATATATATATATATATATATATATATATATATATATATATATATAATTTTTTTGATGGTTTCAGTAAGGCAAACCAATGACAAATCCACTTTTTACTACAAAGATTTTGATTAAATTTATTGAGAAGAGAAAGAATCTATATAAACATTCATTTTTTAAATATTTATTCTTTTTGGTATTTAATTTTAACTGAAAATATTAATTACTAATTAAGTCACCTACAATAAGCACAGTTTGAATAATCATTAGCTTTTTAAGATAAAAGTAGTAAAAGATGTTAGGAAAAAAAAATCTGAAAATCCTAAATTTTTAGTTCCCTAAAAAATGAAAAGAAAAGAAAAAAAAATAATAATTTACATACGATATCAAATTCTGGGTTTTTTATTAACAGTTTTCATTAACACTCTAGTAATTATATAATAAAAAATTACAGTGACCAGCAAGGAATATAAAATATATATTTTTGTAATAATTTAAATATCAAGTAAAAATAATTCGATAGAAGAATTCTTATAAAACGAAGTATAGTTGTTGATGATCCTACCAGTTCATTTGTTGGCCCTGTAACAACGAATAACACTATGATTATAATTGCACAAAATAAATATTTTAATGAAAAACTTATTGATCAGTAATGATATAGTTTTTTTTTTTTAATAATAATAATAATAATAATAATAATAAATATAATAATAAACTTTAATTGCTTATATATTTGAAAAAATAATAAATTTTTTTGTTTTCAACATTTACACATTTCAATTACTTTCAAAGTGCAGATATATATAATATGCAAACATCCCATTCAACATCTCAAAATATTCTAATCAACTGAACTTTACCACAGTTTGTAAGAATCATTCAATTTTACTAAAGCTATTAATTGATACGTTTTTGGGTTGATATTAATCCTAAGATACTGCAGACTTTTAAAAATCACTAACTTTTTCTTTTCTGTACCATGTTTAACTGTCCACTGTCAAGCTACATCTTTAAATTAATATAGTCTATTTAAAGTGTTGCCAGCTAAACCTAATGTTCAATTTACTTTAAAATGATCAACCAGTAGGAAATGTGGCATTAAAATTTATTAAAAACATTTTAAAATATAAATAAATAAAATTAAATATATATATATATCAATCTCAAGTTATTCATTTTGTAAAGGACAGGAAAAGATGGAATCCAGGTAATCTCTACTCTGTCAATGTCAAATTAATTAAAACTAAGAAATTTTTTTTATTTTTTTTTAAAGAACTATGATAAATCGCATCATTTCTAAATTCACTAAGTTTTAAATCCAGTTCTAAAATAAGAACTTCCTTCCAAGTAATTTTAGTAATATTTTAATCAGAAATTATCCTTAATTTACGAATTTGCAAAAACCAGCATCCCTCTGGCACATCTGAACTTAAAATTTCATCTTTCCTTCCAATAAAATGGTTCTTCGAAATAAATTTTAAAATCCTATCTCAAAATTATATCATACTCAAAATATATTCTTAATTACATAATTACTTAATTACAATTACATACCTATAATTGAATCAACAAAAAATTCATTATACTCGTATACATTCTTAAAATAATTATAACTGTAAATTTGTATTATTATAATTTTGAGGAGAGAAGGTGGGGGGGAGAAATTGCAATTCCCTTCCTTAGACCTCCTTGAATAGGGATATGCTCATGAGCGGTGGTGATGTGTAAAAAAAATAAAAAATAAAAATTTTGTATACAGTATAAGATAATTTTCATAAACATAATGGGAAATTTGAAAACTTTGAGTAAAGGTTTATATATATATATATATATATATATATATATATATATATATATATATATATATATATATATATATATATATATATATATTATATATATATATTTATTGGTATATATATATATTTTTATATATATATATATATATATATATATATATATATATATATATATATATAATATATATATATATATATATATATATATATATATATATATATATATATATATATATATATATATATATATATATATATATATATATAATAGTGAAAAGGCAAACTTTTTCCAAAATGCATATAATGTTTATTTAAACTTCAAGAAATTTTGAACCAAGTAATTTCAACATAGTAACGCGAAGTACATAATTAAGGTACCAATCTCTTTGTCTTCAATATAGAATAAAAAGTTACGACAATTTTGAAAATCAAAAACTTTTAAGATTTTATTGAGAAAATGTTAAAAAATTATCAATTTTACAACTTTGGAGGGTGTGCAGGAGTAAATACCCTATGTAAACTTTCTCAGATCTTTGGGTATTACGTACTTATACAAGCAACAACTTTCTACAACTCAGGATTTGCAATGTTTTAAAAATTAATTTTCAACCCACTATATATATATATATATATATATATATATATATATATATATATATATATATATATATATATATATATATATATATATATATATATATATATATATATATATATATATATATATATATATATATATTATTAAAAATTTTATAGAAAAAATCTCTTAACCAATTCTATTATTAACCTAAAAAAAAAAAAAAAAAAAAAAAAAAAAAAAAAAAAAAAAAAAAAAAAAAATTTTTAAAATATATATATATATATTATATATATATATATATATATATATATATATATATATATATATATATATATATATATATATATATATTATATATATATATAGTTTATTTTTCATATTTAAAAAAAAAAAAAAAAAAAAAAAAAAAAAAAAAAAAAAAAAAGTTGAAGATACAAATACATAGCGCACAAACATGTGTCAACAGGAGGCTCTACCCCTTATTCTCAAACTCATGATTGGTGGGGAAACAAAACTGTTATCATCATTTACAGGTCAAGAGTATGTGGTGTGTATGTATCCAATAGACATTATGTCATTTGCAATGTATATATATCAACTGGTTTTTGTATTACTACAAAAAAAAAAAAAAAAAAAAAAAAAAAATTTATATATATATATATATATATATATATATATATATATATATATATATATATATATATATATATATATATATATATATATATATATATATATATATATATATATATATATATATAATATATATAAAACCCACACCCAAGAACTATAAGAAAATTTGCAAAATAAATAACAATCATTGCAATGCTTTTTTGTTCACCATGGCTAAATCAGAAACTATGACATTACATTGCTTTGATGTCTAACTCCAGAGTTCAATATCTTTTAAACGAAGCATTTGCGAGCATAATGCAATAAGAAAAAGAATTCAGATTTTGAACATCTTAATCCATATACGAAGTCTGGACACTTACCTGGGGAACACCCTGTGTGTGTAAATACCCAGTTGTGCTATAAGTTCTGTCCCATTTTTGAAAACATTGTCAGACCTGCATCAGTGAGTGCAGCAGAGGTCAATCAAATGTGTGCTTCTGGATGATAAGCAGTAATGGAGTGTGGAGTGAAAGAGAATAATGTTGCTGTGATCGCTTTACACAAATGTATGAAGATGCCATTGGAGATTTTAAACCTGTTGCACCCACTACAAATAAGTTAAATTCATTGAACTATTAAATGGTACAAGAGATCTCCTCTGTTGATGATAGGCTGAGAAGTGATTATTCATGCAAAAAAAGGACACCAGCAGCTGTCAAAGCTATCACTGAGGAATGTCAAAAATACTCCATAAGCAAAGAAGAATGTCATGGGAAATGAAAATTCTGCCATGAACGATATGAAGGATCATTTAAAAAGACCTTAAGCTTGCAGCCTTACCAAAGAAGCAAGAGGACACGAACTGACTGATGACAGCAGCCCTATGACAGATAAGAGCCAAAAGATGCAAAAGTCTGTTGAAGGGCATGCGAAGTAATAAGCACCAGGCAGATCCTATTCATGGAATGAGAAAATTTTCACTGAGGATGAATCAGCAGAATGATCATGTGTATGCTCACAGCACTTGGGAAGCTGCTGCAAAGTACCCAAATTTTTAAAAGTCACCACTCAGCATTGGTGTGGTGATGGGTGTCAAACAATGGATCATCATTGCACTTCTATGAAA
>SEYY01001031.1:155000-205000 GCA_009176605.1 Armadillidium nasatum
TATATATATATATATATATATATATATATATATATATATATATATATATATATATATATATATATATATATATATATATATATATATATATATATATATATATATATATATATATATGGACAAGTCTGGAGATGCCTATGTCCACGCAAAATTGATGTGCAGACAATGCACCCCCCTTGTCCTATGAGGACGATGTAAAGGTGGAGGTATATGGGTTGGATAGTTCCCTTGAGTATTTGCTGCTGTAGTACCTATAGAAAAGAGACATGGCACAAATGTTGTGTCACAAAGATAAAGAGTCAAGAGAATTAGAAAAGAGTGTAACAGTTTATAAGTCTTTTAGCCTTTGACTCAACCTAATCCAAAAGACGGGTGAAACCTGAGCCACTCCAGATGAGTGCAGTACTTCATACAAGGGTGGATGAGATCCTTGTACAATTGGTGTAACTGCGAAGAAAAAAATTCTTTCAGTCTAAACAGAACTCCCAGCTTCTTTGAAGCTACCCTAGCAACTATTGTGATATGAGGTTTATAAAACATTTTTTTTTGTGTATGTGTAGGCCAAGGATGTTTATATTGTCTTGTTAACAGGAGAGATGGGAGAGCCATCAAAACAAATAGAAAAGTTAGGAGGTATCTTTGAGAGGGAGATTTCTAGAAGTTGAGTTTTTAAAGAGCTGAATTTCACAAGGTTGAGACAATCCCACTGGGAAATTCTATCCAGATCTGCTCTTATGGCCTACAAAATATTAAGTTCTGGCAATATTAAAATTATGGTAGCTATAGTTTATCAGCTTTGGTAACCATGGCTATTTTAATATATATTACCACATATGAAAGCAACAAAAGGAGTATTATTTGCTTTAAATAACAATATTGTTATTGTAAACTACCAATATTTGCTATGTCAATTTAATTAGTATTATTAACCTCATACACACTTTTTATTATATTTATTCTTCATTTGGTTATTATGCATAGTTCATCAATTATTATTGTTATTCATAATATAAACTGGAAAAATAATGTATTTTGAAAAACAATAAAATTGAGTTGGAAAATCAAATATTTAAAAACAGTTAAAGTATTAAAAAAACCTGTTATAAAATGGGCCCAAATTTTTTTCCTTCTCAGCTTAACTACGAAAAGGAAATATGATTTTTTTTTTTTTTTGGTAAAAAAATGAATGACATGATTTTGTGAGAAGTAAAAAGCACTTTAAAAAAAAAAAATTTAAAACTAATAAGAATAGTTTTCTCAATATAACATCCGAAGATCGTCTGCTGAAAGTATAAAAATGTCCTTTGACTATTTTTACCAGGTTGCTATTATGACTAGATTTTAAATAATCTTGAAGCTAAAAATGGAAATAACTTAAAATTTTATATATATATATATATTATATATATATATATATATATATATATATATATATATATATATATATATATATATATATATATATATATATATATATATATATATATATATATGGTGGTCCAAAAAATAACATGCATTTTAAAATTACCAATAACTCAATAATTATCCAATGTAGATAGTTCAAAATTAGAAAAGAACATAATTAATGGTTTATTTATATTTGAGAAAATTTAAAAAATTCTACCTTTATTTATTGATTTTTTATAAAAAAAAAATTTCAAGCTATATATAAAGCTTAATTTCTATTGTTTTATTTCAGAAATTTATATCCTTCAGATAATGCCTTTTACTGAAGATAAAATTCTTATTAAACATTAATGAATGGAGAAGTATCGCAGAATGAAATAATTATATGAATTCCTTCACAAAGAATGTACTTTAGGGGGTTTAGATCTTTTGAAGTCACTGAAAAAAATAATTTTCGTTTAAAATAAAAAAATAAAAATTTTTTTTTTTTTCCTTACAAAATCATATCGTTCATCGATTAACCAAAAAAAAAAAAAAAAAAAAATTTTTTTTCGTAATTAGGCTAAGTAGAAACAAACATTTTTGGGACAGCTTCACTGAAGTATTACCATAAAATGATAAAAAAAAGGCTAACTTCAACAAATCTGCTTATGCCTTATAGCGATATAGGCATAGAATGACATCACAAAAATTATTGATATTAACATATCAATACCTCATACCATTGTTGCTAGATATTTAAAATACTTAAGTACATATTAACACCTTTTTATTTTTTAATTTAGGTTAGGACTATTTGCTGGCCTTTAACGTGCATTTACCTCTTCAGTCAAGGTTTGGTTAAATTGAACTAGTTTCTTAGGTTTAACAATTTGTATATCTATATTAGTACCAATTATCTTCATCCACCCAATTTCTTATATTGTCAAGGCAAGGTGGCAGACGAAAACCTAGCCTTATGTATTCAAAATCTATTTTTACTAACTTAAGAGCATTTTAATGTAGCAAATTTGGTATTCCTACCCATTATCATCATTTTTCTTCAATATACATTACATTTCCAGTTTATATTTTGAATAACAACTAATTACAAGTAAAGAGATGAACCATGCATATTTACCTTTCATTTTAATGCATTTGCAGTATTTTCAAGAAAAATTGTGAAAATCTGTTATCAGTATCTTACAATAAATAATTACCCTTATAAGAAAACTACTGAAGTTGCATAAAGATATAAGGCCCCAGTGAACTCAATTCAGTGGCCTCTACCTCTCCATATTCTTATGTTCTTACTATGCTTGCAAACATAGCATACTACTGTATCCTTTTTATTTTTTTCTTCTTTTTTTTTATAGATAAATTGCAGTTTAGAACTTTTCAAAATTAAAAAAAAAAATTCACAGGAAAATTTCATAAAACACAAAGCTTATATAAATATAATGTAAAACAACAAAAATTGCCTAATTTAACTAACCTGTGTGAAGTCTTGTTCTACATCTCCATACAGAATCGATATCAACGTCCGCCATTTTCTAGACCTTGTAGAAGCTCCTCAAATTAGGATCAATTATTTCTGCAAAAGCACAAAATAAACTAATTATAGATTGGAGAATACGTTATTTTGAATTTCAAACAAACTTTTTCTACAAATTTAACAACTTACAGTAAACAAAATGAAAAGTATGATATATTTGTTTAAAATTATTTTTATGCCGGTCCACAAAGAAGCCTCACATCTTCCGCTAAAAAAAAAATAACTTCCAGTGAGTCAGTGACATAGTCCAAACCAAACTACGCAACAAGATAAGGAGATGGGGAAATATCGTTACCTATATATATGCCCATTATCGAAAGTTATTTCAATAATTCTTGCGTACAGCTTACAAATTGAATGCCTTTGTTTTAAGCTTTAAGTAAGTCAATAGTTTTGGCAGTACACTTTTAATTTCGTATTAAATATGATATATTGTTGAAGGTGAAGTTGTACATTACATTAGCGGGGAAAATTCACTATAAGCTTTAATAAAGAGCATCTATCTATTTTGAATTTTTCATAAATTTTTGCATAGAGTTAATAGGTTTGTCCATATCGGATATAATTTGATTTTTGATGGGAGAATGGGTATTAGAAAATCCTTATATTTTGCTTCTTAGTAGATAAACTATCTATAGTTTTCAAAATATCAAAATACAACCTAAACCACAGCTAATGCCTAAACTAAACTTTGCCTAAACTTTAAAAATCCTTTATAGAATGGCAATATTTTAAATGTGCTTTGACTCTTGTTTTATATACACGAGAATTATGATTTAACGTTTTTTAACTAAAATACTCATCAAAGCCTGAAGAGTCTTCCATAAGATGAGTATTATCCCATTTAACTATTTTAAATTACTTGTAGCCATATGGTAGTTATATCAAAGTTTACCCTATAATTATTATTATTATAGGGTAAACTTTGGTTATATATACTTTTATCCTTTAGGGTAGGAATCTTTAAAGCTTTGTAAAGAGAAGTTAAGTCCCAACCAGACCGACTCAACCTGATTTTTTTTTTTTTTTTTTTTTTTTTTTTTTTTTTTTTTTTTTTTTTTTTTTTTTTTTTTTTTTGGCTATTTGAATTAGATTGACTTTTATGATTATGTTTGGGTTGAGCTAGCGTATTACATTTAACTTGAATTTTATATTTGACGACTTTTATTGTTTAACTGGGTCTTGGTTTTTGGTTTTTTAGCAGAGTTTGAAGGTTCTTGCTTTGGCTTGAAGCTATATTTCTACTAGGCTATAATTTTACCAAATTTACTCCTTTAAAATTTACTTACGATCTTATAAAAAAAAATAAATAAATAAAAAAAAAAGCCGATATTCCAAGTTATTAACCTTGGAAACAGTAAATTCCCAAAATTCCCCCTTTTTGAGGAACATTTTCAATGGTGAATTATTTATTAATTTTCTGATTTTCACGGTTTCCTCTTGGAAATGGAGTGATAGCAGTGGCACTGAATTATTTTAATTCACCACATATGAAGCTCACTGCACACAGTCCTCAAGCATACCACAGACAATCCTCTTTGAAGTAGCCCAATGGTAGTATCTCAGTAACTGTCTGTGCCTGTCTGAACCACAACCTATACAGGTGTCCCGTAGCCCTGAGATATTTTATCAGTTCCTAATACACAAGTACATGAAATTTAGGATGAGTATTGACCTCACCGAGAAGAGTCGAAAGTGTCGAAGGAGGAATCCCTACCCTTTGCAGAAAGAGCTGAACATCCTCCCTTGCTACCAGGTAATTTGCACATCGGAGAAGAAAGCGTCCCACACTCTCTTCCTCAGTACTGCAGGGTGGGCAAAGGAGAATGTCAGAGAGACCCAATATAAGGAGATGACTATTGAGTCCATTGTGCCCAGTTCTCACTTTTGTTACAGATCTACGGTCACTGATGAAGGGGAAAACTAAATATCATCTTGATAATATTAGCCCAGGGGAGGAGTGGTAAGGAAAGTATTAAGAATATCTCTCCAATCCCTTCTGAATGGAAGTGTAACACTCACCCAACTCCAAGGGGAAATATTCAATATGGTGGCATCTGTGAACTAATTTGGCTTTACCTGGGAGAGAGGTTTGATCGGTGAACTGACACAATTGTCCTCAGAAGAATGAAATTTCCATGTGAGAGGGTAGTTTTGCATAAGAGGCTGCACTTTTAGAGGAAGAATAATGTGGATGGGATACTTGATCACTAACCAAATTGTTTCCAAACCTGCAGGGGTTAGTAAACTCTCTTGACAAAGTTAGGAAAGAAAAAATGTTCTGACCCGATTTATGTGTACCCTCCATGAGGGAGATTAGGTTCCCAAATTGAGTGATGGGTATTACAATCACCTATTATCAATACAGGAGAGGATAATTGACGAATACAATATTGTAACTCTTGTTTTGTAATCACCCTTCCCGGGTTGTAGGGTTGTAGGAAAGTGTTAAAGCTATTTTAGAAAATTCCCTTTATATTAGTGTGAAGCGTGATTTCTTGAGGTTCCTGAACCTTTTATGTTTTCGTTCTAAAATCAGATAAAATTAGTATTGTTGCCAGATAAGGGGTTGTCAGAATGTTCAGATATTTCTATTTTTCTTTAAGTTTGTACATTAAAAATGGTGTATATTGGTGTATTGTATCGATCGTAGTTTGTTAGAAAGATGTTTAAAATATGTTTATACAAACAATATAAATTTTTAAATTGATTTTCATAAACCCATAAAATTATATCCATCATGGTTTAACTAAAGTTCACCATATAATAAGTTGCCGCAAGACAGGGATTTTCATCGATAAACCTTTTCATGATTTTTAAAATAGATGGCGATTCATCTCCCATTATCGGCAGTGTGAGATCTAAAACGGAGAATTTTTTGCCTGATATTTAAAATACATTCAACCTTATATTTTGGTTAATTTTATTCAATATTTTGCATGACTCATGGTTAATTTTATAATATTTTTTGCCCTTTAATTAAAATACCCTAAACCTTATTTTTTGGTTTATTTTATTTAATATTTTGTCAAAAAATCTATTTGACCTATTTTCCATTGGTCATATTAGCTGTTCCCAAATGAGACCTACAACGAAACAATATATATTTTAATATAGATTTAATTGGACTTTTTTTTTGATAACTTCCAAGTCTGGTTAAATTTAGTAAGCTACTGGCCTTTGCCAACCAAAGGATATATATAATATATATATATATATATATATATATATATAATATATATATATATATATATATATATATATATATATATATATATATATATATATATATATATATATATATATATATATATATATATATATATATATAGGGATGGAGCGATACCAAAATTTTTTACCGATACCGATACCTAAAAATTATTAAACCGATACCGATATAAAAAATTTTGCCGATATACCACTACCGATACTTTACTCCTATACAAATTTTATACCGATACTTTGAAAAGACCGATACCGATACTAAAATATATGCCGATACCGATACTTCACTCCATCCCTAATATATATATATATATATATATATATATATATATATATATATATATATATATATATATATATATATATATATATATATATATTATATATATATATATATATATATATATATATATATATATTATATTATATAATAATATAGAGTAGGGTAGGCACAATTAAGAATAGCATGAGTCATTATCTAAAAAAAAGTTTTTACGAATACGATTATGATCTACAGTTTCGGTGATAACACTTTGAATTTGGTTGAATACAATACAGTAATGAAGGATTCATGTAAATGTTACAAACCCCACAAATATTCACAAATTGAATCACGAACTTTTTTTTTTTTACAATTGTCTTAAGATGGCGAATAGTTTCCAAGAGTTGCTTAGCTTTCTTTATATAAAAGTAGCAAAATGCAAAAAAGCAGTCACTCAGTGTCTCGTAAAAGTAAGTTTTTACTCGTTTTCAACCACCCTCAAACCATAATTTAACATGGGAAAGTACGAAAACAGAGTAGAATGAATAGAAACCATCGCCCAGGGAAGGTTTTATTTTGGTAACTAGTCGTTACATAAATTTGTTGCTGGGTTTAGTCATGCTTTTAGTATATTCTCCATAAATCCTGGCAATTCATTTCTGCAGTATTTGTAACTTTCTTTCGCATGTTAGATTATTGTCAATGATAACGAGACCAATCAAGTTACTGTCGATGTTACGACACTTTTAAAAGTTACTACAGTTGAATTTTTATTCCAAATTACTCCTTTTTGACTTAATTTTTTTATTTTTTTAACAGAACGCCACCACTCACGGGCAGAGCCCTTTTCAAGGAGGGGGCACACACAAGGGGGAAGAAAACTCATTCACATAGGGAACTCACACACATAGGGAGAAAACTCGTTTAACCACACACACACACCTAACGCACAGCCCTCAGGTGGGCGCAGACTGAAGCCTTGAAAAGTGGAAGATTAAATACAGGAGGAAAAATAGATGATGGTGGAGAGTTCCACAGAATAGAGGTGGCTGGAAAGGAGGCACCACAACGGGCTAGCCTGGGGTTCCCTACGTTTACACAAAATTGGTGCGAAAGCAGGGTACCCCTTGTGCAACGAAGACGATGCAACGGGGGAGGAATATAGTCACTGTAACATTAACACGATTAATGAAGATATTAATCTAAGCATTGTTTTATTTACAATGACCCATCCACAGATAGTCTCCCAACATATTTCCCTCCTCCTGACTTGCCCTGTTTATATTGCCAGACAGACCAGATGACAGAAAACCCAAGAGTATAAAAAGAGGAATCCCAATTTAGATTAACAGCAAACATGCCTCTCCACTTTCCCCTGAAAAAGCGTTCAAACATATGAGTGAGCAAGTTTATTGGTGGAGTGAAAAAGAGAAAGAGTTTTCCAAGACAATGATTTTGCATATGAAAGCATTGAATGTATTTTGAAAACGAAAAGAATCCAAAATTAAACAATATAAAACAATATATTTTTATTTAATAATAATAATAATAATAATAATAATAATAATAATAATAATATAATAACCGGCTATAAATTGCAGAATAATGGCATAGACATAAATGTGGTATAAGTAACGTTTTATAATAAACAACAATGGTCTTAAACTACCTGCAGAGGAACAAGTGTTCACAATCAATTAATTCTATACAATATTATATATAATATATATATATATATATATATATATATATATATATATATATATATATATATATATATATATATATATATATATATATATATATATATATATATATATATCATAAGTGTATGAACAACTGTTTGTAATGGGTTGACATTTTTAAATCTTCTTTTTTTTTTTTTTTTGAACAATGAATATCATTCTCAGAAAGAGGAAATCTTGAAGTTCACAGATTTATAAACAAATCTTTTCAATAAAAAATGAAGTGTTAATTATAATATCCGATGTAATATTCTGACTAGATGACAGTTTTCAATAAAAATATGATTCAACAAAACATTCAAAGTACTTTTGTTTAAGTGTCATGTATGTATGCGTATGTGTATGTTTATGTATGTATGTGAATGTAAACCAAGAAAAAAATTGCTATAAAATTACAGGAACCAATGACTGTATTCATAAGGCCTTATTTCAAGTAATGAAATAATTCTAACTTACATTCAGATATTCTTTACAATAATCTACCGAAAGAATAAGGTTGCTATGAGCACCACTTACAAATAGCTTCCCCAACTGCGCCTTCTACAAGAAAGAATGGAAAGCTATAACGCAAGGAAATCTGAAAAAAAGAAAATAAATAACCAATTCAAATAAATAAGCTAATTGTTAAATTGAGATTTTCAAATTCAAAATGGGGATAGCAAAAAATAAAATAAAATAAAAAAAATATATATGTATAAAGATCGTTTCATCATATTGTAGGTAATACTTACCATGCTGGTAGCTACTTAGCTTCTCCATTTATCCTTTTTTTTTCAGGAAGAGGATCGCGATCCTCGTGACGTCCTTACACTTCTTCCTCTACTTTCTGAAGAACTGGAAGACGGCCTTCTTCGCCGTTCCCGAGATGTTCGAGATCGATTACTGTCTTGGCTCCCACCACGCCTTCTGCCTCGACGTCGATACGATTTTGATCGTGATCTGGACCTCAATCTTGCTCTGGATCTGGACCTTGATCTGCCATACGTTCGTCTAGAATATTTTCTTGAACGTGATCTACGCCTAGACCTAGATCTTCTAGATGATTCCCTCGATATCCTCCTACGTCTGTCCCGAGAAAGAGATCTCCTTTTACTACGTCTATCACTACGTCTATCTCGTGATCGACTTCTTCCTTCTTCGGTTTCTGGATCGAGACCTTTTGGATCTCCTTTCTCTAGACAAAGATCGATTTGTTTTTTCATCTGATAAAGAACGAGAACTTTTTCTTCTTCTGGATCTTTCCCTGTCTCTTGAATGTTTTTTACTCGATTTTTTACTTCTCTCTGAAGAGGAGTCTCTCCTCTTTTTTCTTTTTCTATTTTTTTCATCTTCGGAGTAATCATCTCTAACACTCTTCACAGAAGAGGATGATGAAGGCGATGATGATTCATTGTCTATATTATCTGACTCTACCTTCGATAATTCTTCTTCAGAATTTGATTTCTTCTGAAAAGAAACAATTAACTAATAATTCTTCTTAAAAAAAACTCAGTGTAGTGCTACTAGTTTCAAATAAAATAACTAAGGTAAAAATGCTGTAAATAACATGTTAAAACAAAAATAATAAAGATTTTATGTAAAAACTTACATTACAAAGTTGTATTCGCAAAAGTCTATTAAATTTAACAAAAGGTTTCTGGTTAGAATAAAAGTTTTTTTATTTGCAAAAATATCACAAGCAAATATAGTCTGATATCAAATAATCCCTTACCATTATGAGACGATGAAGAACCCGATTCAGTCTGTGAAACTTCTCTCTTTGGAGACGAGGCTTCGTGCGTGGGTGAAGTATTTTGGGGAGAATTTTTGGAGCTACTCTCTGCACTTTCACTTTCCTCTCCCTCTGTTTCCCTTTTCCTTCTCGCCTCCTCCTTCTTGTCTTTGAAGATTCTGATAAATATTCCTTTCAACTTTCTTCAAATGCTATTTTTTTCTTTTCAATAGTCTCACGTAATTCGGCGTCACTTTCCTCCTCTGAATCATAATCCGACCTCCCAATCATTGTCCCTCTATGACCTCCTACACCATCTCTAGTCGAAGGCGACCGATCATCGTCCTCACTATCGTCGTTCTCCTCCTCACTATCGCTGTAGATACTAAGCCCTGAAATCACATAAGAATCACCATCTGCTGTGGTAGACAAATAAAAGCATAATTCATAAAAAATAAAATCTTGGCCTACTCTAACACCGGAAAATACGATAATATATATATATATATATATATATATATATATATATATATATATATATATATATATATATATATATATATATATATATATATATATATATATATATATATATATATATATATATATATATATATATATATATATATATATATATAAGCACACTGGCCTAGAAATGTCACCCCTGACATATCCTACTTTAATAGCGAATAACTAATTAACTATACGTCGTCAGATGCAATCCTGTCTAGGATGGACTCAACTTGTCTGTGCATGCTGCTGATAATTTCAGCTGTTCGTGCATCAGCCAGTCTCTAAGTTCAGCTGTATTTTACAAATGACACTGGTGGTAATTTACAAGTTGCGTCGTGATTCATCAAATGCTCTATTTGATTCATTTTCGAGATTTTCATCAACCTGTATGTAAGGGTTTCCAAATGCTATTATGCCAATCACACACGGTTGAATTTAGCACTATGCACCTATCGTCTTGAAAGATTAGGGTATTCATTGTTTTCATCCTGAAGATACTACACAAAAGGAAACATCTAGTCATTCCAAAACAAGTATACTCATATCCATTCTGGTTAGTAACCTAAACCAGATGACCCAATTTTCAGAAAGTACAACTACCCTGAAACTACATTTCCTCCATTAGCGTGAACAGCATTTTGAAGGGAGTCCTCATAAAAGTCTTCATTAGATAAATGTCGCGCTCATCATCTCTCATAGATGTAGAAATAAGACCCTATCACACTTTACAGTCATCGACAGACCACAATGTTGGTGACATTTAGCCCATTTATAGGTCCAATTTTGTAAATGATAATAATAATATAGTTTTTAAATATCTATGGAATGAAGTTACCTTCAAAATGCTCATTTAGAAATTTGCAAAGTTTTAAAATTTTTCTCAGACACTAGGTCTGCACTAAATATCTGCAACAATTTGAAAGCAGTTTTCAGTCACTGTAGGTGACACACTCCAGCAGTCATAGTGTATGAGCAATCTATTTATTGTTATTAAGTCGACGATTGATAACTCAATGTGATATACACATTTAATGGGAGTATTTTTTCGACAATTAAGTTTCACTGTGGCAATTTCCGCAATTTCGGATTCTTTCCCTTTTTGCTTCCTCTAACATAATAATCACTTCTCGTGTCTTTCTCATAAATCTTCCTTTGGATCCAAGGTACACAAAACATACATCAATAACGTGTCAGACCAATGGTCATATAGAAGACAACTATTTATAAGATTCGTTTAACTACAGTAATAACCTCTCTTATTAAAATATAATTACTTTCCTTTTATAAAAGGAATGACAGATTTTGTCCCGTGTTTTCATAATATATATATATATATATATATATATATATATATATATATATATATATATATATATATATATATATATATATATATATATATATATATATATATATATATATATATATATATATATATGAGTTAAATGAAAAAACAGTAAATGTTCATTAATGCGCAATTTACTGAACAAAAAAGGTAACAAGTATATCATATTTTCCATGTAGTCTTCATGGAGTGCAATACAAGTATTCACGTTTTTTTTTTTTTTTTTTTTTTTTTTTTTGGAGAGGTCTTGGAAAGCTTTAACAAAAATCTTCTGAAGTTGACCATAGTCACTCGTGCACTACCTGTTTCACTTCTTCGTCAAATTTGAAACATTTACTCCCACAGAGCCTCACTGAGCGATCCAAAGATGTGAAAATTCCATGGAGCGAGGTTTGGTGAAATATTGCGAATAAGGAAAATACCCAAAAGACAGATCTTGGATGTTTGCAACAGTGATATAGGAGTATGAGGGCGACCATTGTCACACCAATACTCAGAGGTTCACAATATTTTAACCAGATTGCAGGATGGAAGTAGTTAATGATGTGATCTACATATGGAGTACAGGTCACGGTTTCTCCAATTGTCATGTATAGTACCAAATAACCTCTCATTCATTTCAAATGAATAACCTTCCCTGCAATTATCTGAAAAGTTTTCTCAGTTCTGGCGAGGTACTATACCACTACTCCTTGTTCGCTTTCTTGGTATTTGGTTTGTGGAAGTGAACCAAGATTTCATATCCTGTGATAATTCGCTGTAGGAAACCATCATCTTCAGCTGTAAGGGGGAACAAAAGCTCCTCTCAGACATCAAAATGTCAAGCTTTGAATTCTGCAGTGAGTTGGCTTGGAACCCACCTTGCAGAAACTTTCTTTAACTGCAGAACGCTATAGGACAATATTCGTGTGCTGAACTATAACTCATAACCAAATTGAGAGCTATTTCATTCACTGTTAATCTCCGATTATCCCTCAACATGGCTTCTACAACCTGCTGTTACCAAATTTTGGTGCTTTATAAAGCTTTCAACTGACTCGTCTTAGTATATACATATATAGTTTTACTATTAAAGACTAGAAACCATTTAAGTAAAAAATAATGATAAATTTTGAATAATATAAATTTAAAAGTTAACTGTAACCATAACAACATGAATTAAACAAAAACTACTCTGCACTAATAAAAGAGTGATTAACTTGAGTTAACATAAAGTTTGTATTACTTAAAATTTTATTCACATAAGGCAAAATAATTTTAAAAAAATAAAAAAAACAAAAATAAAAAAGTAAAAATAGAAGCTTTGACTATAATTACTTTGCACCGAATTCTAATACCTGTATTTGTACTTTATAAAAAAAATAAAAAAATAAAATAAAATAAAAAAAAATAATAATAATAAAACAATCTGGTGAAATCTCCACCTTTTACTAACTTTCAATAATAATAATAATAATTACTGAAATTACTCCATATGTTGCATAAAAATTTAAAGGGGCGATAAAAAAAAAAAAATCATTCATACATTTATAAAATAAAGACAAAAAATTAATAATAAAAAAAATCATTAGCAATGATTAGATTAAGGCACAAGCCTGGCTGAAGGGTTATTAGGATCCCTTACAGGTACTGAGGAATGGGGTGCAATGTCCCTGACAGGGTACAATACAAATAAAAAAAATAAAGATACTCACCAAGACTGCCCGACAAAGAGGAAAGGGCAGAGGAGGGCTTCTTCACCTGAACGCGGAGAGCTTTGGGGGCAAAAGACAACAATGATGAAGTGTCTCTCTCTTTTCTCACCCTTGGTAGAGCTCAATTTCATTAAGCCCTTTATTACCCTAAGTAGATGACCTTAACAAAAAAAGCCCCCTGAAAAGCTTCTTTAAGAGCAGGTATAAAATAAAATGACTCTTTTTAACCGAATTTAGTAGCCTCTAAAAAGGTTTTTTTTTTTTTTTTTTTTTTTTTTTTTCGAAACTTCTTTTTAATGAAACCAAATAACTGACAAAATGTGATTTTTGTTACAAAGATAGAAATCTTAATTTTCTTTCTTTAATTAGACAACCCCTTGAAAACAAGATATAAGATTTAAATTGATAATAATTAATAAGCAAAATGGGGACAATCAACGAATCCATGAAAAAATGTCACTTTTATTCCATAAGAAATTTTACTCAAAAAATTACTTAAAATATGATTTTTTTTTCCAACTGTCCACATATCATTCGGAAGAAAAGTTCTATTAATCAAAATGGTTTATTTATATAATTTTTTTTTTCCTTTTTGTGAAGATATGGTAACCCACCTGGATAAACGTTTAACTAATTACTAAAAAAAAACTGCCTAAACACAAATGCAAAGTGCTAACCATTGAAAGACCTAAAAAATATTATTGTTAATTAAAGACAACCCCATATAATGTCAAATTATTTTAATAAAGAAAAAAAAAAATACGATTCCAACTTACAGTTTATATTATAATAAAACTCACAATTCCCTCTCCCTTTACCACCTAATCCTACAGTACCTCTGTTACGAGCCTTTTGAATAACCTCTGCAGCAACTTCTCGCATCATTGAAGAAGTTACATCAAGGAGGATTTCCGTCATCCACCTTCTTAATTTCACCATCTACGAACGAAAATATAATAAAGTATATAAGATAGAGGTATTTAAACTTTCCTGCAAAAATTATTGAACTTACTATTTCCCTATTTTCAAAATAAAATATTTTTAAAATAATATTTAAAGATACAATTACTTGGCTCAAACAAAATTAAAGAAATTTAAAAGCCATAAACAAAAAAGTGTAATCACAAAATATTTTCTAAATTTATTTTACAGCATAGCGTATTATACTGATCTAAATATGCATATAGCACCTACATAACCTCCCCCCCACCCCAACATTATTTAACATGCAAAAATCAAATTCTCTTTTTGATTATAAAGCAACATAAACATAACTTTCTATTTAACAAACAAAAAAATCACATTCTCAATTTGCCTCTTAAGCAGAAACAAAGGACACGAAACAATGCTCATTGGTGACTAAAGCATCTTCATTTCTCTTTCCATCTCCTCCCCCCACATATGAAGAAAAGTACGGGCATATATATATATATATATATATATATATATATATATATATATATATATATATATATATATATATATATATATATATATATATATATATATATATATATATATATATATATATATATATATATATATATATATATATATATATATATATATATATATATATATACTCTAGAATCTTCTGACGGTACAACTGTCATTTGCCTTCCTCTAAAGCTGAACTCTTCGCTCAAACTTTTACTTCTAATTCAACCTTAGACGATTCTGGAGCTGTTCCTACTCCTTCAACCCCCTCCAACTCATTTATGCCTAAAATTAGAATTTCTTCTATAAAGACGTCATTTCTGCTCTCTCTGAGCTTAACACTACGAAGGCATATAATGATATCACTTCTGTGGTTCTCAAAGCTTGTGCTTCAGAGCTTGCAACCTGCCTTGGTAAACTATTTTGTCCATTTCTTTCTACTTTGGTCTTACATTCTTGCTGAAAACGTGCACTCATTCAGCCTGTGCCGAAGAAGGTAACCCCTCTCAACCCTCCAACTACCGTCCCATTTCTTTAACCTCCGTTTTTCCTAAGTATACGAATCTATCCTCAACAGGAAGATTTGGAAACATCTCAATTCTTCTAATCTTATCTCTGATCGCCAGTATGACTTTCGTAAAAAACGCTCAACTGGTGATATTTCACTTCACTCTGACTCAATGGTCCTCCGCTCTTCGGCATTTCGGAGAATCTTCTGCCGTCACACTGGGCATATCGAAAGCCTTTAATAGTCTGGTATAAAGCTTTGATATCTGGACTTCTCTTTCGGAATCTATATTCTTTCTGATTTCCTTTCCGGTCGTTCTATAGCAGCTGTTGTAGATGGCCTCCGTTCATCCTTTAAATCTAGATATTAATAGTGGTGTTCCTCAAGAACCTGTCCTATCCCCAACAGTTTTTTTTGCTTTTCATTACTGAATCTCTCTGTTACATCATCTCCTATCCACTCCTATGCCAACGACTCTACCCTGCATTACTCTTTTCAAATTGAAAGGTAACCTTGGAGGAACTGAATTCAGATCTATCTTGTATTTCAAATTGGTACAGAGAAAACATGGTCGTTTTCAATGCCTTGGGCCTTTGCCCACCAAAGGTGAAAAAAAAAAAAAAAAAAAAATATATATATATATATATATATATATATATATATATATATATATATATATATATATATATATATATATATATATATATATATATATATATATATATATATATATATATATATATATATATATATATATATAAAAGGAATTGGCTTACCATCTCAGCCATCTTTTCTTCTGGACTCAGAACTTTTTGAGGTGGTTCTTCTACATGTGATTTCTGATTATTCTGTCTTTCAACTGGTCCTTGTAAAAGAGGTGAAGTTTTTTCTTTAAGAGATGTGGTTTTGTCTTTGTTTTTATTTTGCAGTGATGGTTCCTCTGCCTCAGATTCTGAATCACTTTCCTATAAGAAGTAGAAAATTCATACTACCTCACTAGTACAACCTTGTTTACAATTTTTGAACAGTATAAAGCAAAATACATACTCCCCTTCAAGATATACCAGCCACTTCACTTATACGAAAGTTAAAATCGCAGTTAAAGTTAGCTATTCCTCCCTAGTGTTGTTACAATTAAAATATTAAATGTTTTAATATATTAGTTCAAGTATTTATTTTTAAAACAAAACACTCACGCATTTTCTCACCAAATCCTAAGGAAACATCATTCCACACTAAAATTACTGAACCTTTATAAGCAAATAAATGAAAACAGAAGTAATCCTTATAGTTAAAGTAACAGAGTACTGACATTTAAACCAATACGAATATATATATTAATTGAGAAGTGTGAATTGAATAAACCTCTAGGCTTTTTACCTGGTGAAATTCCTATCTAAAATTAAGAGAATAATTTGACTCTTGAGATGTTACTACTGAAAACTGAAAATTTAAGAAATTTCTTTAACCATTAACATAAGAAAAATCTCAAGCTTTTAAAAATCTTCGCTCATTATCTTAAATGTATTTAAGAAATGTAACATGGCGCTCTGCTGCTTTAGGCAGCAAATGAATGGCAACTGGTTTTATCAATTAAAGTACATAAGATGATACAAAACATAAAGATTGAAAATAATCAGGCAAATTTGTTGATACAGTCTGAAACCAGTTATGAACTTAAGCAACTTAATCAATGCACTAATCCAGTTGTATAATACTGCCTTTAACTAAGCCAAATAATTTACAGAGTTGGTCAATTTCCCCACCCCCCCCACAAAAAAAAATTATTACTGAAATAGTTTACAACATTTAGGGATCAATACCGTTGGTGTGTCATAAATAACTATGCAGGAAGGAAGAAATAAAAACTACAAAAAAATCTACAGATGAACGTCAAAATTAGTTTACTGAAGTCACAAATATAGAAAATTCACTTTCCTGTCAAAAATATCACCCAAAATACTAAAACAATTTTCATTCTAATGTAGTAAAAGTAACTCTAAAATGACCCCCCCCCCTCCTAACAACAACAAAAGAAAAAGTAACTTACAAATTTGCTTTTGGCTGGTAATTGTAGCTGTCCCTGAGAAAGTAAAGATTCCTTCAGGATTTTTCTTGCATGCTTCTCTGCTTCTTTTTTCTTCCTTAACATTGTTTCTTTATCAATCAATTCTCTTTCTTTTTCCAACTTTAATATATATATATATATATATATATATATATATTATATATATTATATATATATATATATATATATATATATATATATATATATATATATATATATATATATATATATATATATATATATTTAGACAGTATCTAAAATATTAACCTTTCTTTGTTTTTCTCTCTCCATTTTCTCTAACCCTTCTCTAATCCACAATGGAAGTTTCTTTCTTTGTGCGGCATCAAGCTGAAACTCTGAAGGAACCTTTTCGCTGACTGCAAGATATTTTAATTTAAATTATTATTATTATTATTATTATTATTATTATTATTATTATTATTATTATTATTATATTATACTTCAAGAAAGTGAAATGGGCAATAACTTATAAAATGAATGAAAGAAAATAGAAGAGACTCAAGTTTACTTACATGATAAGAAAGTAGCAATGGTAAAACTTGAATAGAAGAAACAGTTAAAAAAAAAAAAAATAATAATAATTATAATAAAGCATTACCTTCGAAAGAGCAAAAAAAAATAAAAACAAGAGAAATTCTTAGAAAGTTTAAGTTAATGAGAAGTGTGCGTGGGGGGGAGGGGGAAGGGGAGGAGGCTATGGGAAATTTAGATGTGGAAAGTTCTGCAAAAATAAAAAATTAAAAAATGAAGGGTAATTAAAATCTTCTAGAACCATTATACATGTCATCTATCAGTTGATTATAACTTATGAAATAACTTTTTAAAAAATTTCCTTTTTTTTTCTTTTATATATGATTAATTATTAACGAAAACTTAGAAATCAAATTCTAAAAATTTACCTCTACTTTTCTGAGATCTGTGATCATAATCAACTCTAACAGGTGGTTGAGGGTGTTCAACAGGTTCAGGTACCCAAGTATAATTCTCAACCTGTAACATATATATTAGATCAAAATACATAACAGATTACATTTACATAGTAGTCTACTAATGATATTTTCTATTTTCATACATTTTATTTTTTAATCATACCGGTTTTGTATATTGGTTGTGAATTATAGGTGCTGCATGCGAGGACATATCTACACTTGATGTAGGATGGGTGGCCGCAGCTACTGAAGGAACCTCTGCTTGTGCAGAATCTACAGACCAACCCCAACCCCAATTAGCATTTGTTGGATCAGGCTGGGATTCATTCCAATATGCCTGCCACATTTCACCTGTAAACCAAATTGGAGACCACATTTGTATATAGGTATAGAAAATTTGCAGATCACAATAGAAAAAATTTAATTTGAAATCAATAAAGCAAGAATTCAATGATAAAGCTAATGAAATCTGTAGGGTAAAGAATATTTTTAGAAGAGTAATGAAGAATATACAGTAAGTAAAATATAATTTGCATACATTCAAAATATAATTACATATAACTGTAAATTAAAATTCTTCGCTAAAAAAAAGCTGAAACCTTCAAATATAATAAAAAAGTTTCTAAAACGTTACGTTCTAAAAAAGGGAAATGAGAAAAGTTACAAAAAAAAAAATTCAAGTCAGATAACATTAGATACAATTTGCAAAACTCATTGATATATTATCCACTTTACTCAGTATTATTTTGAGTCAAAACACAATGTAATATAATGATGAATCAATATCACAGTATCGGTCCACTGTAGTTTGAAACTACCTTTTAAAAAATGATTATTCACAGCAAAAATTTTAATTTTTATTCATCATTAAAACATTAAATTTGTAAAATTTACTCTCGAGAGATCTAAGACCAATCAGAAATAATAAGAGTAATAAATAATAATAAAAAAAAAAAGAACATGATATGGGATAAAAACTAAAACATATATACAGAATATCTAAACTACAATGCACAATTATAAAAATAGAAAAGTGTCTGTTTCAATATATATAAACTCCGGCAGTATAAATTATGTAACAATTTTTACAATTTATACATTCATTCTTAAAAATTATTCAAAAGAACTATGTTGAAAATTTTGATGTTCCTCCATCTATTTCGGATAAATGGTTATATTTTAAATATAAAGAATACACAAAAATTTGCTGCTCCACTAAATTTCACAAAAATTCTGAACAGACCTTCAAATTTAGAGAATTTCTTTTCTATAAACTGGTGAAGGTGTCATTCACCAAGCTCTCTAATATTTTGAATTCTAAAAAACATTCAGTTGATAAGAAACTTTTGCAGCCTTTAGCTTTCATCTCTCTATTCATAAGACAATCTTCTTTTTTTCCCCCCTTCCTATTTTTAATATGTCCATCTTTGATGACAGTCACATATATATATATATATATATATATATATATATATATATATATATATATATATATATATATATATATATATATATATATATATATATATATATATATATATATATATATATATATATATATATATATATATATATATATATATATATATATATATATATATATATATATATATATATTATATATATATATATATATATATATATATATATATATATATATATATATATATATATATATATATATATATATATATTACCATTAACTCCTTCTTTCTGAACAGGTTCTTGTTCTTGTTGCTCTTCTTGCTCTTGATGTTGTTGATTAACCTCTCCACTTGATGATTCTTTTTCATCCTCGATTTCCATGTCCATTTCACCCCCTAACCTGGATATCAGCTTCAATATTCGATGATGATGGAGGAGAGAGAACAGAGGATGGGACTGCAGACTGATCTTCTGGAGGAATTGGAGGAAGAGGAGGAGGAGGCGGGGGAGGGGCATCAACATTTTCCTTCATCTGAATCCATTGCTTTGCCAGCTCTGCCCAGTCAACTACAAACAGAATAAAACTTAGTTGGTGAGGAATATATTAATTTAGAGAAGAGGTAAATTTCAAAATTTGAACAAAGCACACATATTTAAAATTATAATCATAGAATCTTGTTTTATATTTATGTTTACCATTATCTTTATTTCCAGAATTAATAAATTTTTAATACAAAAGCCCAATTTGGTTAATTTTATAATAAAAGTATTTAGGCATTAGGGGAATTTGTTTTTTTATGAATACAGATGCAACAATTTAAAGGAAAACTTTCATATTGTAAAATGTAAATATTTACATGATTACAGTTACTATATAAAACCCAAATATATTCCAATGTAAAGTTATGTAATACATACCTTCTTCATGATTCATATTTTGATAATTTTGGGCTTGAAGTGGCCATGATGGCCAATGTGGGGTTCCAGACCACATAATGTTATATCAAATAACTTCACACTTTGTGAATATCATATAGTTTTCCTTATAGACCTAAATAACAATTTAAATGCTATACATTTTTCATATTTAATGTCTGAAGAAAAGATACTGTATATTAACTTAAGGCAGAAAATATTTTAAAAGTAATATAACCTAGTTAGAGATGCTACTTTAAATTTTAATAATTAAAGGGTTTTCTCAATTAAACCACAGGTAAAAAAAAATTCCATCATATTACTTCAAAGCAAGAAATTAGATCAGAATTTACAAGGTTTTCAGAGGAGCCAGAACTGGATCAAAATGAAATTCTTTTATTATAAAAATAAAAAGGTTCAGAGCCAGAATCAGAGCTGAATCATTTTAAAAATGTAGCCATAGCTGGAGCTGTGTAATTTTAAAATTGTGGTGCAAGAGTGAAAGTGTTGCATTTTAAAATAATAAAGTCAGTAAAAAAAAAAAACACATACACTGTGATACACACACACTTTCCATCAATGACTTCAAGAAATGGCAACCTAACTTGAAATCAAAGAACTACCAAATACAAAAGACAAAAACAAAATATACTGGAAAAAGTTTCATGAGCCTATCAAGGCTACCTCAGTAAATTAGATTACCAATTTCTTTAAATGATTTACTCTTCAATTTAAATTTTCAGTTCATTTCAATATATGAACCAACCAGGGCCCTGGCCCCAGTTAAAGATCAGGGAAAACTGGGGTGCCTTTTTGACCTCTTTACAAATTTTAGGCAACTCCAGCCTTTGGCCCCATACCTTCAAAAGGGAACCCCCTAGAGGATCTATTTCAAAGTCAAAAAAGGAAGGGAAAACATTGCGCAGGAATAGAATAATTCGCTCATTCTAAGGTATGATCAAGTTGGTGTGATGGAATTCAAATCAGAAGGATGAAGTTTTGAATCCTGGTCTCACAATAGTTTAAAGTTCTTATCCTTTCCTCTGAATATTGGAGGAAGTTTGATTTACACTCAATAAATGGCACAGGGATCAAGAAAAAATGGCGGGAAAATTCAAAATCAAATTCAATATGGAGGAAATATTTGAGAAAATCTATGGAGATGAAAATCACATGTTCAGAGAATTCAAAATGGTAAGGAAGAAATCCAAGATAGTGGATGCCAAATCCAAGATGGTGGACAGAAATTCAAGGTGGTGAATGTCAGGAAGGCTGATACCAAATCTAAGATGGCGGATACCAAATCCAAGATGGAGGATGCCAAATCCAAGATGGTGGAAACCACATGGTCAAAATGGTGGACAGCATTTATATGGTTAAGAGAAAATCGATGGAAATAAAAATAATCTGATCAGGTGATTTTTATTTCTGTAGATTTTCTCTTAACCACGTCAATGCTATCCCATTTTGACCACATGGTTTCTGCCATCTAGGATTTGGTATCAGCATTCCTGGCATTCACCATCTTGAATTTCTGTCCACCATCTTGTATTTCTTTCTGCCATTTTGAATTTTCTGAGCACGTGGTTTTAACCTCTGTAGATTTTCTCAAATGGTTTCCTCCATCATGAATTGATTTTAAATTTTCCCACCATATGAGAATCCAGAAGATTTCTTTTCTAAAAATTTAAAGTCTTTAAAACATAATTTACTTTCACCAGTATTTTAATGATGAAACTAGTACTATTAACTATTGTATTTACATCATTAGACTACAATAGACATATTTTCATACTGTCCTCAGTATTGACATTGAACTTTTATTATACAAAATCTGTAATTTTCTGAAAAAATGCATATCATTACTTTAAGTAAATGTTGGCTATTCTATTCCTTCATTATAATTAAATTAATCTCAATTAAAATTATATCTAATTTTCTTAACCTAAAATTTCAGTGCTTTTGACTAGGGATGCCAAAAGTTTTGAAATATATTGACAAAATTTTTTTATGAAATGGAAAAAATATTGATGATATTTTCAAACATGATATATCAAAATCTTACTCTCAGTATTGAACTAAAGATATTTTTGAACTATTGTTAAATCTAACAAACTAGTTCGACTTAACCTAATCTCAACTTAAAGGGTAAATATACTTCTACAGCTAGCAAATAGGCCTAAGAATGGTGAAAAATAGCTCTTTCAGTATTTATCAAACAAACTAGTTCGATTTAACCTAACATTGACTTAAAGGGTAAATAATAAATATACATCTAACATCCAATAATTAGGCCTAATCTCTCAAATACTGTCTATATTTTATTTATATAAATTATTTATTCAGTAATAAAAAAAATTTTTTCTAAATAATAAGTTAAAAATAAATTTTGCTTTTAGCTACAAAATTGTCATAATCAGATTTAACAATATGGTAAGTACAGACAGTATGTGTTTGAATAGAATAATATGTCTTTGCAGCAGACGATAATGTATGCCATATTTTAAAAATTCATAATTTTAATTTTTTAATTTAATCATTTTTTTCTTACAAAATTGTTTTTCCTTTTTAAAAAAAAAAATAAAAAATTAAATTTTGATAATTTTTTCTTTTAATAGGGTAGGCTAAGATAAAAAAATATTTGGCTATTTTAAAAAATTTTCCTTTCAATATATATATATATATATATTATATAATATATATATATATATATATATATATATATATATATATATATATATATATATATATATATGGGCACAAGCTCAATTGGGGGAACTCTCTCTGAAAAAAAAATGGAAAATACCCCAAAATCGTAGAAAAGGAAAAGTAGTCGACAATATCATCATCACTCACGGGTCGGGGGTACGGGGGCAGAGCCCCCCGTAGACAAATGCTGGGTATAATACCCAATTTAAGTTTTTTAGTTCATCAATTGTCGTAAAAAAACATTTTTTTAAAAATCTTACTTTGAACCACAGTAAAAATTTTATGGATCCTCAAACTGGAACTTACACCCAAAATATAGAGGCTACAGGGAGTGTACTTAAATACAAAAATTAAAAATATATATAAATATATATATATATATTTTTATTATTATTACTTTCGAGCGCTGAAAAAAAGTTCCCTCAAAAGGACCTGAACCTATATATATATATATATATATATATATATATATATATATATATATATATATATATATATATATATATATATATATATATATATATATATATATATATATATATATATATATATATATATTATGCCTTATGAGATATAGGCATATATTAAAGTTAGTTCTGTCAATATTGAAATTTATAGCAATTATAATTCATCAGTTTTGGTAACCATAGCTTTATTTATATTTTATTTTGTTGTATATAAAAGTCATGATGGGAGTTTCATTTGTGTTGTAGATGTATATCATTGGTGAAAAGTAAATATATTTACTACTTGAATAAATGGTTATAAGGCTCTCCAAATAAAATTTTTGATTTTCTGATTTTTAATGCATTTACTGTGTTCTGTGCAAAAAATGGTAAAAATTGGTTAACAGACCACTATACTAAAGAATTACCACTTAATTTAATAAAAAAAATAATCATTAACACTAACAGTTTAGGTTTAGGAAGTATAAGAGATGAAACCCCCAGAGAAATATGCTAAAATGTTATGCATTTGTATATTCATATGATTTTTACATAATAAATAAAAATATATATACATATATAGGCTACATTGATATACCAAATGTTCGAATATGCAGTAAAGTTAGGCATAATCCAAATAAAGGCAAATATTCACACCATTATATGAAAGTCTATAATGTGTTAAGGATATATTTTATCTATGTTTTCCACAGCAAAATACTTTGGATATAATCTGTTTAATAAAGAGGTTACCTATCTTTAATTTTATACTGCAGGCTGGGGATGGGAAAAGTTCTAAAATGAATTTTCTATTGAGCATCAACCACCCTAGGAAAATTTGTAGTCCTAGGGAAATTTTATTTAAAATATGAAGTGTAAATTAGGGCAACATTCAGTACCATTAAAATATTCAAATCAAAGAAAATTAACGAATAGAAAGCTGTAGAAAAAAAAAATTGTTCAACAGCTTTAACATAACTTGGTTATAAAGTAACGCTCTTAGAAGAATAATTTGCATCACTCAACTGTACATGAAAAATTGATAAAGTTTAGTAGCATATCTTTCATTTGTATTTTTATCCGGAAAAGATAACAAACTCTAAATTTAATTTGTACTCATATCATGACCACAAATGTTAAAAGTTATATATAGCACCAAGCCACCAAATAATAGCAAATAAACTTTTTCAATATTTTAGTGTGAGAAAAATTCTACAATCTTACAGTCACTATACTATGCTACAGTCAAGCCCGATGTCCAGTTTTCCAAAACCCAAACAGAGTCGTTTTCGAAAGGAGGGAAAAATGATTTAAGCCCTATACGAAAGACAGCATAAAAACCATAGTCTATACTCATTGTAAAAATATATATTTATATTGTGGCTATAATACCGTAGATTATTAATATATATATATATATATATAATATATATATATATATATTATATATATATATATATATATATATATATATATATATATATATATATATATATATATATATATATATATATATATATATATATATATATATATATATATATATATATATATATATATATATATATATATATATATATATATATATAATATATATATATATATATATATATATATATATATATATATATATATATATATATATATATATATATATATATATATATATATATATATATATATATATATATATATATATATATATATATATATATATATATATATATATATATATATATCTTTGTACCATATCTTGTATGATGTAGGGTGGTGTCGATTGCAGAAAGTTTTCCAATTTCTGCAACCGTACGTGGGAAGAGAAAACAAAAACTGGTTATAAAGGCTTCCCAGCCTCAAGAGTCTAGAACCATACGAAGAACTATTCTTCATTTGTCCTGACTGCGTCGAAATATAGACGAAATATCCTTTATCGACCATAAATTACCTAGAAGTTTCAATAATTTCCAATTTTAAACAATTGTTGCCGAAGTTATACAAAAGAACCCATTAAAAAAATTTTGTTGTTTGACAAATTATTAATATTCAAAAATTATTTAAAAGACCTAGTTCGAAAATTTTGCTGCTCTTACTGAATTTGTTAAAACATTAATTTTGATTTAATTAACTTATATTATTGTGTCAAATTCAAATAAATTTAAAATATTTTCTTCGTTTCCTAATTTTTTTTTCATTTACTTCTAAATAACAATCGACCTCGAGCAGTTGGTGCAGCTCCCTATTCGTACCCCTTGATCATCCTGGAGATGAACCCAAATTCTAGACCTTTTTCTATCTTCTAATCTTTCTCCTTATACTGTTAAACTCTTTCCTCCTCTGGGTTCCCTTCGATCACCTTCTTATCTCTGTATCCTCTTCTATCTCTTCAGGTTTTCCACAGGAAAGGCCCCCTCCTATTGAAAGGAAACGTTTGTGGCACGTCGGTGCAGCAAGCTAGTCAGACTTGCGGTCGTACTTCTTAGATTTCCCGTGGAATGATTATTGCTTCCGTGGGAGGGGTTCCTCAGAGTGTGCCGAACGCATTACCGAGGTGATTCTCTCTGGTATGGAGGTGTACATTCCATATTCTTTCCCTTCTACTAAACCTAACTGTTGTTTAACTCGGTTTGTTCTCGTGATATTCACAAAAGGGATAATGCCCTCAGGGACTACCGTCGTCCTCGAACTCCAGAAACTCACGCAACCTAAATTTCATCTCGGAATCGTGCAAAATCTATTCTTCGTAACACCAAATACTCTTTCCACAGTAGAAAATGCAATAATCTTTCTGGTTCCTCTTCCTCAATCGCTCTTTCTAACATTTTGCAAAAAATGTAAACTCTAACTTTGCTTCTTCTTCTTTCCCTCCTCTAGTATCTTCAGACAGCACAACTGCTGTGTTAACTTTTTCTAAAGCTGAACTCTTCGCTCAAACTTTTGCCGCTAATTCAACCTTTAGACGATTCCAGAGCTATTCCTCTTCCTTCAACCACCTGCAACTCATTTATGCCCAAAATTATATTTTTTTCTAAAGACGTCATTTCTGCTCTCTCTGAGCTTAATACTAAGAAGGCGTACGGTCCTGATGGTATCCCTCCTGTTGTTTTCAAAACTTGTACTTCCGAGCTTGCACCTTACCTTGGTAAAGTATTTCGTCTTTGTCATTCTACTTCAACCTTCCCTTCTTGCTGGAAACGTGCGTTCATTCAGCCTGTGCCGAAGAAGGGGTCTTCCTCTCAACCCTACAACTATCGTCCTATTTCTTTAACTTCCGTTCTCTCTAAAGTTTTTGAATTTAACCTTAACAGGAAGATTTGAAAACATCTCAATTCTTCTAACCTTATCTCTGATCGAAAGTATTACTTTCGTAAGAAATGATGATCTTCTTTCCCTTCTCTCTGATACTTGGTCTTCCGCTCTTCGACATTTCGGTGAATCTTTTACTGTAGCGCTGGACGTATCGAAAGCCTTCTATAGAGTCGGGCACAAAGCTTTGATTTCTAAACTTACTTCTTTCGGTATCATTTCTTCACTCAGTGATCTTCTCTCTAATTTCCTTTCTGGTTGTTCTATAGCAGCTGTTGTAGACGGCCACCGCTCTTCCTTTAAATCTATTAACAGTGGTGTTCCTCAGGGTTCAGATCTATCTTCAACATTTTTTCTACTGTTCATTATTGACCTTCTCTCTGTTATTTCATCTCCTATCCATTCCTATGCTGTTGACTCCACCCTTCATTATTTCTTTCAGCAGTTAATAGACTCGAGGAGGGTAGCCTTGGAGCAACAGTCTGTTCTGTCGTTAGGATGTTCTCATGAGAAGCGGTGCGTTTTTTACTTTAGTACTTTTGTTCTTTTGCATATTTTTTAATATTTTAATTTTTTAGCATTTATTTTTTGTTTTTAATTTCATTTTAGCTGAAGATGAATCCCTGTGATTCGAAACTTCCGAATAAATTATGTTCATCTTTGCGTTGGCCTTAATTTTTATCATTATAGAATAAGATTTCCTAGAAATAACTCACTAGCTCAAATTATATATATATATATATATATATATATATATATATATATATATATATATATATATATATATATATATATATATATATATATATATATATATATATATATATATATATATATATATATATATATATATATATATATATATATATATATATACTACGGGAATTTCTATGGCGCTGAAACCCTAGAAAGCACTTGATGCAGTCCTGGTGACTGCTCTACTAAGAATAAACCTAATTCTATTAATATTTAGCTTGCAATTAATAAAAGAAATTGATAAAGGAACTCACCATTTAAAATGTTCTTGAAAAAAATAAAAATAAAGGGAAAATTAAGGGGGATTTACTTTACTTCGAAGAAAGTTAACTTCGAAGGTGGCTTATTTGTATAAACTATTAAGGTACTTTTGTAAAATAAAGGTCTAGCCTAAGGTAGTAAAAAACAAAAACACTCTTCTATCCAAATAGCAACTCTCAAAATCTGCTCAAGAAACCAAGGCCCAGTTAAACAGGTAATAGTCAAGGTGAAGTCAAATCAATTATAATTATTAAAAAACCCACTCAAAACTTGATCAATAATCAAAGAGTCAATCTAAAACAAAAAATTATCAAGTCTAAGAGTCAATGGTGTTAGGACCTGCTTGTAATACCAGAGTTTTCCAAGCTCCTACACTAGAATAAAAAAAAAGGCTAAATTATTTTTCCTACCATAATGCTATACGTAATTTAAAATAGCAATATTAAAAGGGTACTCATCACAATCCCTTGCACGATGATATTTTGTTAAAATAATACAATAGTGTAAACGTTACATTTCAATGTAGTCAAAGCAAGAACTCCAATTTCTCGCTTCTTCTGTATAATAACTAGAGTCAATACACATGTAAATGTTGCCGTTCTATAAAAGATTTTTTAAGTTTAGGGTGTATTTTGATATTTTGTGAAAACCATAGATAGTGTTATCTACTAAGAAGCAACATATAAGGATTTTCTAATATATATATATATATATATATATATATATATATATATATATATATATATATATATATATATATATATATATATAAATATATATATATATATATATATATATATATATATATATATATATATATATATATATATATATATATATATATATATATATATATAATATATATATATATATATATATATATATATATATATATATATATATATATATATATATATATATATATATATATATATATATATATATATATATATATATATATATATATATATATATATATATATTATATATATATATATATATAATATATATATATATATATATATATATATATATAATATAATATATATATATATATATATATATATATATATATATATATATATATAAATATGCACATGAAGAATAACACAAATTTTGCTTAAATTTTATTTCATAAAGGAGCAAAAAACTACTTAAAATTTCTAGAAGTAAAAAAAATATATATATATATATATCGTTGGTTCGATACTGAGGATAAAATATCGATAAATTGGCTTTTGAAAATATCATCGATATTTTTCGATACTATCGTAAAAAATATCTATATCGATATATATATATATATCGAAACTCTTTTGGCATCCTTATTAACATAGACACAGACTGACAATGTTAGGAAGTGTTATGATGTGTAATTTGATTGTTTATTTTTAATAGTTTAATTTTTCATGTTACTTATTATGCATTGTTGATTTCAAGTAGTGTTCATTTTCTTTTTTTTTTAAATTAATTGAAAGTGATTAATATTCACTTGTTTTGATATTCCACCAATATGATAAAAATCATTCATTTAGTTTTGTAGTATATAAAAAAAAGAGACAGATGGGTTTAACAAAACCTGTCCCCTCTTTAATGTTAGTTTACTCATGGTAATATCTTTATTCTATGGTTTACTCTTTCATAGTTATAAAAAAGATACAAAACAAAAAATGATATGGTTAAATGGGTAGCCATGGTAATTTTTTGAAAATGTTTAATAAATCAGGATTCCTCCACTGTCCAAAATATCTAATAGCTCGATCTCTTCTTCAAAGCTTGTATCCTCTAGGACATTCAGTACTTACCCTCCCCATACTGCTTGATGCAACAAACACACCTCTGCAATACAAGATTGTGGTTATTGATGCTACTTGCAAATTCCTCCTCCACACTGGTGAACTTCAAAGAATGTGAAAACTGTCTTATGAAGGAAAACGACCATGGGCAGGGGATTGTACTTCCATGAGCCCATCAAACCCCAAGTAATGAATCAGGATGGAATTAAGAGAAATATTTTTTCTACTTCTGACATTTTGGTGAAATATAATAATACCAAATGTATGGCTGAATAGTACCTTAGAATAGGCTATATTTTACATGAAGTTTGATTTTTTTTATGTAAATTTTATTTTGTTTTCTGAATGCCAAAGTGAAAACGGGCATGCCAAAGAGTAAAGTATTGAGCTTTTGCTTTATTTTACATAAATTCACATTTCCGAAATACACAATTCTAATTATTAAGTAATGATAGTAATTATTCCTGAAGGTTTTATTGATTTTTAACATTATCTTGAGTGTGAAGTTGAATTCAAAAGACTTTTATATGAAAATTAATGGCATAAACAAACCTCTTCACAAAGTTAGATAAGATTTCATTAGAGCTTTAAAGTAACTGAAGAAATTTGATAGTAAATCAATAAATACTTGATATGAAGGATACTTTATCACTATATCTTTAAGATAGTGTAAGAATAGATGCTGATTACTTACCACCAATACAGGTTAATGCAGAACCATGTATGTATATTCATGTTAAAATATTAAATTATAGCCATACAAAAACTTAAGTTTTAAGTAGTATCTTATAGTTGTATTTATAATTGCAGGTTTGTATTTTGCAAGAAGTTGATATTTTTTTTTTAAAGAGAGAAATTTAGTTATCCTGCTTTCCTTATTCTCTTTACAGATGTGTTATATTTATACAGAATATACTCATATAATATGGGATTATATAAATGATTAAACTAAAATTTTACATCCCTAACATATTTAAGGATGGAACCAAAAAGAAAAATGTTACCAAGGATATAGAATAAAAATTATTAACTTGAGGAGTTGATATTGGAAAATTTATTTCCCATTCTCCAATCTCTTGTTTCTGGGTGATAAATATATGAAAGCTTTTTTATTTTTTTTTTATTTTTTATTTTTTTTTTATGTGGCCAATCTGCATTTTGAGGTGGTGAACAATAATTACATACTATTAGGTTATTATGAAGCATTGTTTAATTCTAATTTCAAAACAAATTTTTACAATTTTATATGTTGGTAACTAAATAAGTTTTGTATAAATAGTTAAATTTTTGAGTGTTCTGAAATTTTTTAAAGTTAATAAAGAGCCTCCACCTTTGAAATATTATACTTAGTTATTAAATAGTTCAGTGATTCTAGATTGTTACAGTACAATACCATTGACATATTCTTAGCAAAAAAAAAAAGATAACTCATGTTTACTATGATAACAAAAACGTTTCTGATAATAAAGATTTTTTAATTTCATTCTGAAACCAAGAATATCTTCTGGATGAATATGTTGGTTCAAATCTTGCCTCAAATCATTGAAGTCTCCCTTGATTGTAGGATTTTGAAGTTTTATATATAAAAACTCATTGCCCATCTTTAAATGATCAAGCTTCTTCTATTGTTTTTTTCACTCAAAAATGGTCCTTTTTCCCAAAATAGTCCAGTCTTTATTTTTTTATTGTTATTTCAATATTAATGTTATTACTTTATTTTTTATTATTTTATTGCAATTATTATTATTTTAAATATCATAGAGATAGTTAATGAATTTATACTTTAATTATATTTTAAAATAGAAATTTGTAAAATTTTGCTTGTACTGAAGACAGATCGAGATACAGTGTGAAACATTCACAGTGTATTGAGTATGTGGAAACCCTTAGTACTGGCTTTGATCTTTCTAATTAGATTAAGGTTCACTAGGAAAGAAGCTACCTCACTTATTATATATATATAATATATATATATATATATATATATATATATATATATATATATATTATATATATATATATATATATATATATATATATATATAAAAGGCCAAAAAGGAAAATTAAAATGGCAAATTTTTTTTTTTTTTAAATTTCAGCCGATTCTGCTTTTCAGTTATATAGATTTTTTACCGGTAAGAAAGTCCATTTCTAGCGTTTTTCCGAGTTATTACGGTTAAAAGTTTTTTTTTTTTTTTTTTTTAAATTTTACCCTTTTTAATTGAATGGCGGTGCCAAACCACTTTTTAGAATGAGCTGAAAATTGGACTATTTATTCAAATTAAATGGGATACAAAAGTCTCTAATAGACTTTTGTTCCCAGAGTTATAGGAAAAATGTTATAAGCCAAAAACTGACCAACTATAGAAAAAAAAATTTTTTTGAACTAAAAAAATCCACCTTTTCAGACAAAATTAAAAAAAAAAAAAAACTATTTTTTTTCCTTTTTTTGGTGTGTATAGAGGAGGATGGGGCTACAAATTCCTCTATGTACTTTATTCGATGACATTCGTTGGTTTTGAGATATAGCCTTCCCATTTTTGGCCAAATTTCAAAAATTCCCAAAGTTTGAGAGGCTATATCTCGCTTCAAACAAAGAGCATTTAAATATGCACTAAATAAATATTGTTGCCCTGCCCTCTTCTAAACAATATTCACAAAAAAAAAAAAGTAGCGTTTTTATAAAATAATTTTTTCCTCCAGGGTACGATTTTTGCAAAAATTTTTTTTCAAGTGCTTAATAACTTTTTTTCTAGACGTGATATCAAAAACCTATTCCCACCAATGCAAGAAATTGGGGCAAAGGTATTCAGCTAAATTTTCAGCTCATGTGGACCAGTGGTTTGATCCAGTTATTCATTTTTTTCAACTTTGGGTCCAAATAAGTTTCAAACCGTTATAGACTCAAAAAAAATGCTCGAAATCAACTCAGAACTTTGTGAAAAAATTCACATACTTTGAAAATTTCAGCTCAATCAGTCAAATAATAAAAAAAAAATTTTCAAACAAAATATAAGAAAATTAAGATTTTTTTTTCTTTTCTGTTTCTTTTGACCGCTCCTTTTCTGCTAGTGAATGTTCATCTTTGTGTTTTGATTTTAGATACCCATAAAGATTTGGTTGAAATTTTTTTACTTGTAGGCACCCGGAGGTTCTCTTCTAATTTTCCTGACTGCAGATGTTACATTTAGCTATTTCGAGCCTATCCTGAAACATTGTAAAGTATTCAAATACTGCAGAAGCTGATCTTTTAGCCATATTGACTGAAAGTATAAACAAAATAATAATTTTTAAATAATGCAGCTAAATGATACAAGTTTGATACATGGCAATAAAATAACAATGATATGTATAAATACAGGTTAAATTGATAATTTTATATCTTACATTTTTTCAAACTTTACCTTAGGGTCTTACCTAAGGTAAACCTGTTGAATCACTATTATGAATTAGAAAAAAAAAAAAAAAAAAAATTTTTGTACTTTTTTAAACTTTAACTATACAAAACTGTAATTTTTTGATTTTTTTTTGAGAAAATGCATATAATCATTAATTTAAGTGAATGTTGGCTATTCTACTCCTTCCTTACAATTAAATAAACCTCAATAAATATCTAATTTTCTTAACCTAAAATTTCAGTGCTTTTGACCTCTTTACAAATTTTAGGAAACCCCGGCCAGAACCCCGGCCCCGGCCAAATTCCAACCCCGGTCGGTTCCTATATATATATATATATATATATATATATATATATATATATATATATATATATATATATATATATATATATATATATATATATATATATATATATATATATATATATATATATATATATATATATATATATGGCATACACATTTGCATTCGCATCCTCATCAAAATTGACATTCACATCTGCATTTTCAAAAATTCAACATCTGCATCTGTACTTTAAAAATTCAACATCGCATCCTCACTTTTGAAAATTCAACATTGCATCCGCACTTTTGAAAATTCAATATCCGCATCTGCATTCACATCCGCACTTGATGAAAATTCTATGTACACATTCGCAAATGAGAAAATATGACATTCAATCCATCATATATATATATATATATATATATATATATATATATATATATATATATATATATATATATATATATATATATATATATATATATATATATATATATATATATATATATATATATATATATATATATATATATATATATATATATATATACATTGTTCTTAATCAATAAATGGGTTATTTTTGGGGGTGAGTGAATTTAAAATTTCTTTTACTATATACTTATGGCATTCTTTTTTTTATTTATATTATATATATATATATATATATATATATATATATATATATATATATATATATATATATATATATATATATATATATATATATATATATTATATATATATTATTTTTTTTTTAGACTTGTATCCATAATTTTTTTACACATTTTTAATTTTTTTTTTTTAAGGAATGAAAGTCATTAAAAATAGGGAAGAAAATGATACATACTATTATTGGTAAAAGATTCTAAAAGAAAGGTTTGAACATAAACATAATATTGATTCAGAGAAAAAGGATTCAATTATAGTCAGAAACATTACTGATGATGTGGTATAAAAATTTATGCAAAAGCTCAATTTAAGTTAAAACAATACAAAAATTATTATATCAAAACAGTTTTACAGTCTCATCTTGAGGTTATTAAGACTTAACATCTTGTGATGACATTTTTGTTAATGTTGATTGTTTTACCTTTCAGGATATATAATATTTTGTACTCGAAATGTTTATAATTTGTATAAAAATTTAATTATTATTGCTACTTAAACTAAAAAATGAATAATGATAATAAACTTATGACAAAATGCCAAAATTGGATTTTCACTGAAGAGAGAGAACCGCTCCATAATATAAAGGCAGCAAAAATTTCAATATTGGATTTACCGGAAGAAATAATATTGTACATATTTTCTTACTTGGAAAATGAGTTTCTTTTACAAAAGATTGCATTAGTGTGCAAGACATGGAGTCGCTTAGCTAAAGATCCAATGCTTTGGATATCATTATCATTGGACATGAAAATGCAAAACTTTAACTTAAAAAGTGCTTTACTTCAGTTTCCTTATTTACAGAAATTAATTATACAGCAAGGTACAGTTGATAATGACTTTGTTGAGGCAATGACTTTTTTATCTAAATTATGGTTTTTATCTTTAACATTTTGTGATATATTGTCCGAAGCAGAAAATGCCTTTGAAAAATTTTTTGTAAAAAATTCTCTGAAATTAAAGTATTTAGATCTTGAAGGATCAGAGGTAAATAGAGAAATTTTAAGCAAAATTTGTAATCTTAAATCTTTAAGACATCTGAACTTGTCCCATTGTATTTATTTGGCAAATGAAACTTTGCTTAAAGTTCTTGAAAATTCTCCACAATTTGCAGTTTTTAGATCTTGATGGTATTAATTTTCTCAAAGACAGAACTGTTAATGCAATTTTTACATTGAGATCTGACTCTATTCTTGATCTTTCAATTGATGGAGATTACCTCACTGACCAAGCTTTTGAAAATTTAAAAAATTGTTCAAAACTTGTAAAACTAAATATTTCGTTTTGTGATAACTTAACCGACATAACTTTATTTGAAATCAAAGACTTAAGATACCTAAAAAATTTAAAATTACGGAAAGGATCTAATTTTACTGCTAGAGGACTTACTGCTATATTTAAAGATGGCAATCTTTCTTCCATTACTCATTTAAATTTATCTGAGTGTTCATTATTGGATGACTCAACTTTAATTGCAATAGCAAACTGTTGCAGTGGGTTGGTTTCTATTAGTCTGGGCTGGTGCTGGGAACTAACGGATGAAAGCTTGTGTTACCTTATTAAAAAGTGTCCTCTTATAAAGACTATGGACCTCACCGGTCTGTTTCGCCTGCAAGGTGATTTTCTGTCTGACCTTAAACAAGGATATTTAAAGGATTTAAAAGTTATTGATCTTGAACAGTGTGGGTGTGTTAAGGATGAGTCACTATTAGATTTGTTTCATATTAGATCAAATATAAAAATTTTTGGCTTTTGGGGAGATATCGTATCAGCAGATTCATCAGAAAATGATACTGAATAATATATATATATATATATATATATATATATATATATATATATATATATATATATATATATATATATATATATATATATATATATATATATATATATATATATATATATATATATATATATATATATATATATATTATACTCAGTTATTCTTTCAGTGTGCAAAACCATTTCCAATATCAAGCCGAACCATATATTAGTTGGTTGCAGCTTCATTTCATCTGCCTTGTTTAAAACCCATGTATATTGAGGCAGCTATGTTGACCACACATAACATGTTATGAATTTTTTTCCTTTTATATATATGGGTAACTTGCTATTTATTACAATTCTTTCTTATTCTATTCTTAAAACCTAATTTTATCCGCACATCCTAAATTCCAGTTAGTTAAATTTCCCTGAGGGCTAAAGTTGTAGACCTCTCTCTCTCTCTCTCTGCAAATTTCTGTTTAACATTCTCCTTATTTTCATTTATTATTTGGTCAAAAACCTTTTCTTAGTCATAAAATATAGGTATAGGTCTTAACCTCCAAAACTCTTATTACCATCATTTTCAGTACAAATATGCCATTCCATGTTTCTTCCCCCATTAACAAATCCATACTGTTCTTGAAAAACTTTGTCTAATTTTATTCCTTGGCAATAATACCCTTTCAAAGAACTTATTTGGCTCACAGCTCTAGTTGTACAATGTTTATCACACTCTAATGTTCCTGATATTAAATACTGACATGTGAACTTGCTGTTACTTCTAATGATTGATGGGTCTTTTTTGTTGAAGATGTTATATTCTTGACAGCAAATTTCACAAAATCTTTTAAAAAAATTCTTGCAATCCCACCCACAGGTTCTGCTTTTTCAGTTTTCACCTTCACATCATAATTGGGTGGGTCTTCTCTGTAATTCTCATTCAGTCTATATCTGTTGTCTTCTGTAAATGATTACATGTACTCATTCAATTCTGTAACCTCTCCCTACTGCCTTTTTTTTTTATTATTATTTATTACATTTCCTTATTTATACATCCTGATGTGATTGTAAACATTCCTCATAATACACTTATCATATTGACATTCTCAAAATTTAAATAATACTTTTTTAGCTTATTATATTCTCAATTTTATGCTTTGATATTAAGAATATTTCCAGTCATCTGTGGCTCTTTAGCCTCCCTTTCATTCATTCAAATAACATCCATTTACTTTCCTGTTCCACTTCCTCTTCTCTGTCTTTCATATTTTTTTTTTTATTCATCATTTTTAGTCCTTGTCATTATTATCAACCTATATATATATATATATATATATATATATATATATATATATATATATATATATATATATATATATATATATATATATATATATATATATATATATATATATATATATATATATATATATATATATATATATATATATAATTATAGGTAATAATTAAAAATTTCAAATAATACTTAATTTCCTTATTCTTGTTCCTGTTTTGGAGGACCAAATGAACCAATTTTTGAAATGTTTTTTGTTTATTATATTGTGCATAGACATAGATGAGATTTTGATATATTAGTAAAAAAATTTGATTTATAGATTGATAAAAAATATATATATATATATATATATATATATATATATATATATATATATATATATATATATATATATATATATATATATATATATATATATATATATATATATATATATATATATATATATATATATATATATTAGTAATATGATTATCATGTATATTATACAGTTCTGATATTCAGAATTTAAAGGAAGAAATAAAATCTAATATTATTCCATAAAATGGAATTATAGGTAGTACAATAACTGTGATAATTATATTTACATTGCTCATACACAAAATATTTTATAAATTTACTTATTATTATTATTATTATTATTATTATTATTATTATTATTATTATTATTATTTATTCCAAGTTTTTTAGAATGTGAGTACAATATAAAATAAATATTTGAATATATTCCATTTTCCTTTTTAAATCTTGTTTCTTTGCTAGTCATTCACATCAAACTTTGTCTAAAGAAATTTTTATTTGAATAAAATTTAATATTTTCGATAATTTATTTTAAAATCCAACTATTGTGTTATTAATTATTTAACTCCATTTTCAAGCTTATTATGAATGAACATTCTTGAAGCCATAAATACTTCTTTACTTATAATTATATCCAAGTTAAAAGAAGAATTTGAGTATGAAGTAGAATGCGTAAAAGGAAGGTAATAAAAAAATAAAATTATCAGAATTAGAGTCTGCTGTAAGTAACTCTGATGATTCTTCTTCTTCCGAGATTTCGAAATCCCAGACCAGTCATTAAGCCATTGCTCAATTCTGAGGTTTTTGAAATAATGGCAAGTGAAGAGATGAGTCCTTGGGAAGAGAGCCTCTTTAATGATATTGCAGAAGGATTTTTATTAGGAAAGTTCAATAAAGAAATACTTTTTAAAAATCATGCATTGATGCATGCTCTTTGGCAGAGACTTCACACAGGTATGTTACAAGTTATATTCTAATATTGTACAGTATGTTATACATGCTCTTCTGCTTGCTCTCCTTTTTTTCTCTTTTTTAAAATTTCTGGTTGGGTAATGGATCAGTATGTGTACAATGTATGAAGAGAAAAATGTTGAAATATATATATATATATATATATATATATATATATATATATATATATATATATATATATATATATATATATATATATATTATTTTTTTTTTTTTTTTTTTTTTTTTTGAGAGTGAGAGGAGAGAGATTAACAATACTTTTGAATCGAACAACTAAATACGAGTTTGTAATACTAAATTTGAATGTGAAAGTTGTATATGCAGTTGTAGATGTCACCCTAATTTCAGTTTTTAGGGATGTTGATAAATGACGGATACGCAAAGAAGAACAAGATTTCCATATGGAATCTTTGCGAATGCTGAATTGAAGCTGGGGAGGGTGGAACACTTTCGAAGTACTCGGGTTCTTTTAACCACTGAAGAATAATTTCTGAAAGCTATATATATATATATATATATATATATATATATATATATATATATATATATATATATATATATATATATATATATATATATATATATATATATATATATATATATATATATATATATATATATATATATATATATATATATATATATATATATATATATATATATATATATATATATATATATATATATATATATATATATATATATATATATATATATATATATATATATATATATATATATATATATATATATATATATATATATATATATATATATATATATATATATATATATATATATATATATATATATATATATATATATATATATATATATATATATATATATATATATATATATATATATATATATATATATATATATATATATATATATATATATATATATATATATATATATATATATATATATATATATATATATATATATATATATATATATATATATATATATATATATATATATATATATATATATATATATATATATATATATATTTTATGGGCATTGGAGTGAGGTCCCAGTGTCATTAAAATCGTCATTTACATTGGGAAGTGTCATCCTTGTGGGGCATATGTTGAGAGAACTTCAAGATGATATTTGTACTCACGGTGAAAACACTGAGGAGCTAATAGAGAAAACGTGGAAAGTTGTTCTTGCCTGTGATAGAGGATTATTGATGGGTAAACCCATTACTAATAGTCCATTGCCAAAAGTAGCTTCCCTTCTTAACAAATATGCTGTAAAAAATGAGGATTTTAAAGAAATTCAGCCTCCAGAGGAAATTGAGAACTTTACTCCTATAGAAACCCATCCGTTCCCAGATATAAAAGTAATTGAAACTATAGCACTGCCACCTCTCCAAGACTTTTTACTCAATTATATGGAAAAAATGCAACCTGTTAAAATTTGTGGTATTGCACAAGAATGGCCTGCCTTGACGAAATGGAATTTCAAATATTTTAGTAGTATTGCTGGATCTCGAACAGTTCCTGTTGAAATTGGTTTGAGGTACTCTGATTCTGATTGGTCTCAGAAGCTTATGACAATCAATCAGTATATGAGAATTTGTACAAGTGAAGGAGAAGACAAAGAAAAAGCGTATTTAGCACAACATCAACTCTTAGATCAAATTCCAGAGCTGCTTTGCGATATAATTGTACCAGATTATTGTCATATGGGTGAAAGAGATCCAGTAATGAATGCATGGATTGGACCAGAAGGAACTATTACTCCTCTTCATCATGATCCTGATCATAATATTCTTGTACAAGTAAGTATAAATAATAATCATAATTAATAATAAATAGCCAAAATTACCGCATTACTTGAAATTTAATATTGATGGGCAACTATGCCATTAAATTTAGGTTGTATTGCGTTTATAGTGATCTAAACTAAACAACACAGGTATATTAAACAGTAGAACAACCGATACAGCACACACTGTGCTCAGTCTGAGCTCCATACCACCCAAACTGTAGTACAGACCATTCTCTGTCCGAATGCTCATCGAGCTCTTTAGGATTCGGTATTCGCGCGAGTATGTGCAAATTACAGAGTCACTATTTTTTTATTTGGCTTAGAGAGTGAAGAATGAGAAGACACATTGCAAGAGAATAGGAGCTTGCGATCACACTTAGAAACAGGACTCCCTGAGTCGAGTGGCTCTGTGATTTGGTGGTCAATCAATAGACACTGTTGGATCCTATGCTGGTTCGGGAAGACTGGCAACAACTGTAGAAAATAAGGTCAGAGTTTCCTGAGGGCTGTTTCGGTGAAGGATGAGATTTCTCCGCTTTGTCAGTTCTGCGAAATCTGTTACCAAACGAGCGTTCAGCTACGAAGCGTGTTTCGTAGAGTCAGACGCATGGTCATTTCGAAGAAGACTGGAATGACTGCTAGTCGACCTGCCAATGCTCCTTTTCTCATCAGGTTACCCGATATAAATTGAACAATGGAGTATTGTACTCTTAACTGATAAGTACCAGATGAACTGTCAGCAGGTGTAAATACGTCCATTAAGCTATTTCCCCTTGAAACAATTTTTCCGAGGAACCCTTTCGGATGCTGCAATTTGATGGTGAGGTTGGTATAAGTTTGGGAGCCGCACTGGAAGTTACACTGAACATGAGAACTTCAAAGGCAGAAAGGTATGTGGACGACATTCATTCATCAGGAATATGTAGTACCTTTCATTCGCGCCCCATTCATGTTAATTTGTGACAATACCAGACCTCACACTGCAGTGATTGTTCACCTGTTCCTCGAATAGAAAAGAATCCACCACCTGACCGTACTTTGAGAAAGTCCCGAACTTCAATCCCATATAAACATATATGGGTTATGTTAGGAAGGCATGTCATGGTTCGGGCACACTCTGGCACATTTGAGGAGGTACGGAGGGCCAAAGTATTCACTAACCACTATTAATTAAAGGTCTTGTTATTTGGTCTTTTGTTTTTTTATACGGTAGTTTGTTTGAGTTACATAACACGGTAAATTTTCCATCTTCGTAGTTTTCTTTATTATTAATTTTGCTCCTCCTAAAATTTCCTGACGCATGCAAGACACACCTTCAGTAGATAAATAATTAAATTTCCTACAATATATAAGCAATAGAACGTTACACGTAGTACAATCACATTGTAGTTGAAAACACTGATTATGAATTTTTGAGAAGTTTTTGTTATTTAAAAGATATCTGTCGTTATTGTTTATATTTTTTCATTTTTTCATAATTCATTTTCATTGGGATTCAAACTTGATATTTTTTTCCTAATATCACTTATTTATTTTTACAGGTTTATGGGCATAAATTGTTATTAATATTCCCAGAAAGTGATACTCAATTTCTTTATCCATTTGATGATACTATTTTGAATAACACATCGCAAATAAACTTGGAAGAAGTAGCTAGTAAACCGGAGTTACTCGAGACAAGGCCTTTGCTCAAGAACGCCAAAGGATATTATCTTATTTTATCACCAGGAGATGCTTTGTACATCCCACCCAAATGGTGGCATTATGTTAGGTCACTTTCAAATTCTATTTCGGTATCATTTTGGTGGAGATAAAATTTATATATAACGTAAATGAAACTTAAATGAAACCTACTTAGTAGAAAAGTAATCAATTTCACAGCCAATTTAAGAACTGAGATTTCCTGATACTGCGAAGTCAAAGGAGGTGGAAACATTAAGTAGTAGTTTGCATCCATTGTCAGTGAATTTGTATTCAAAAGTTAAATACCGTATATTTTACGGTATAAATTTTAAACCATAAAATCTATTTAATTTAAGGAATGTTATCCCAAAATTTTGTAAAATTCAGAATGTTTGTATCTTATGTAAAAAATTTTATGAAATTAAAATAGTTTAGTTTCAATAAAAAATTTTCTTTGATATTTCAATGAAATAATAGTTGCTAAATTGGCTTCGAAGATTGAAGCTACGAAACTTTATTCAGATTGCGAGAATTCTTTACTTTATAGTTGCCCACAACTGTGCAAGAGGTTTATCCGCCCTTGTATTAAGTACTGTTCACACCTCTTAAAGGGTAGAGTGCACAAGTTCCACAATTTTGGTTAGGGTTTTGTCTAAGGCCAAATGATTAATAAATTCTCATGCTTTTTCGCTTCGCACCTTTTCCTTTACTTACGATAACTTTTTAAACTATTATAAAGTACTACAACAACAGGTGCTTGAGGAAATTGACAACTAACATCCTAGTTTACACAAACTGTTGCGATGAGCTCGTAGCACAATAACCGTAGTTTTTTGGCACGAAATTTTGAGTAAAGGTCTTTAACCATATGGTGTTCGTTATGTTACCTTCCAGCTCCATCTGTATTTCCCTTTGCATTAACCATCCTCACTTTAAAACTTGTCATGTTGGGCTCGTTTGTCTCCAATCTTTGAATGTCATCAGAGTTTTGGTAAGATATATGTAAAAAGAATTTTTTAATATATATTTCTGCACAGTGGGTAAATAAGATCACCATGGATCACAATTAACCCTTTACAGGGACTGTCGGCCATAGATATTGGAGAGAACGAAGGATTATTCACGAATTTTACGAAAGTTTGCAACTCTATTTTAAAATCTGTGCCAAATATTACAATCTTTTGTGATTATCTTAATAAATTACAAATTTATATATATATTTATACAGAAAATTTTGAGCAATAAAAACTACACAGGGTAAGTATCCAATAAGAAAGAGCCATGTATAGCCTACGTAACACTAGTTTCTTATAATTTTTGATTCTGATAGTTTCCAATTTTATTCAGTTGATAAATTTATCACTTTGGTTGTAATTTCCTTAGTCGTATTTTGCTAGTTCTATTTTAAAACTATCTTCACATTCAAATTAAAGATCGTAAGTATACTAACAAAAGTCTTAAGTTTGGCTTCTTACAAATTCTCTAAACTTCGTATTTTCATGTTCAAGGGTTACTGAAACAAGACTTCATTACCTGTACACTTATTGCCACTTAACCGGTTATCTTTCAAGGTTACAACTCTATCATTAAAAACTTTGGTTTCCCATACTGGAGAATATATTAATCGCATGTGATTACCGAGATCTCTTAGCTTGGACAGTACTTTTAACACAAACATACTAGATAATGTAGTTATTGTATACAAATCTAATGTAGAAACTGTTTCAACTATTGATATAGTCAATAAACTACTACATGGGTACCTGTAAATAGCAGTGTTGGCATAAATAAAATTACATAAATGATTTTTTTATTTTTTACAGAATGTCAGTGTCTTTATATTTTTAAGTTCGCAATATGAAAATTTTAAATATAAATTTTATTGAGCCGGGGGCAAAAATTATATAATCGACGTCCGATATTTTGAAATTGAAACTTGAAAGTTTTACCTTTATATATTGACTGTTAAAGGCGGGCGAGCTAAAAAAAAATTTCGATACGAAGATTAAAACCCTGACACTGCTACTCATTCACATTTCATTGAAAAAATTATATTTTTCAAAATAGTTTATTGTAGTTACTTGTCCCATAGAACTATTTATATTTTTTTTTGTAGACTAAAAAAAGGAACCAGAGAATAGTGCTTAGAATTCAAATGTGTCAGTATTCAGAAATCTACCACAAAATTATATTTAGGCGAAATTTAATTAAAACTTTTTATACATTTTTATTGCTAAAAAATTTATCATCCACCCTGCTAAATAGGTTATGCTTGCATAAAACTAAAATATCTAGTTTCCCACTTATATAATAGAATTTACATTTAGTGCCTTAAGTTCTTACACAGCTTCGATAACATGTATTAGATTCCTATATTATGTATAAAGACTACTATCTCTGCCACTATGACAAATTAAAACTTCTCTCTTACATTTGGTAAAAAAGTTATTTCCATAAACTACTTTCTGTAACGAACTTCTGGTTAAATGTTTGTTGCAATCTAGACATGCCTCAACCCCTCCCTTCATATGCAGGGATGAAGTTCTGCATAATTTCTTTTAATATACAAATAACATCTTGAAAGTACCTTGTAATATCGTGTTAGGTACAGTAAATTGTTAAAAGGTGAATTTTCAAAACTAGCCAAAAAAAAAAATTCTTAGACAATTAAAACAGATTTTATAAACATCCTTTAAATGTTGCATTCTGTGAAAAGTTTTTTCGATAACCGAAATATAAATGAAAAATACAAATATTTGTTACGCGAGTCTCTCTATTAATCTGTAAAAACTCTTTCTTCGCTTTTTTCATATTTTGGTACAATTTAAAAAAAATAATGTCAATTATTTATGCTATTTTAGGGAGTTTCATTCCAAATGTATTGCAGAAAATAAATAAATATATATATATATAATATATATATATATATATATATATATATATATATATATATATATATATATATATATATATATATATATATATATATATATATATATATATATATATATATATATATATATATATATATATATATGAGGGTAAATAAACAAACTGATCAAAAAGAAAATTTAATCTTCATTTTCATCATCATCATCGTCATTGTTGATCTGGAAATACCTAAGTTCGTAGGTGGTTTTATCATTGGAAAGTGCAACAACTCTTAACCAATCTCTAAGCGAATTTCTCTTTAAGTACTTTTTGGTCAAATACTTCAAGTACCTAATTAAAAAAAAATTATAATTATTATATATATATATATATAATATATATATATATATATATATATATATATATATATATATATATATATATATATATATATATATATATATATATATATATATATATATATATATATATATATATATATATATATATATATATATATATATATATATATATATGGGAGCTGGAGTTATAATTGACAAGAAATATTTACGAGCTGTAACAGTCCTGATTTTTAGATTAATTACAAATTTCAAACAAACACTGGATTGAGAAATATAACATTCTTTCCTTAGGCAAGCTGCATCGAATGCTACATAAAATTACTTACTTTACCCAAAAATGAGTTTTTTTGACAATTGATACTATTATCTAATGATATACAGTAAATAGTTTATCACTATAACTTTCCTTAATCTATTATTTCGGCATACGGAAGAGTAACATTTCAAAATTACGCTACTTACTTCTTTGAGAGTGGAATTTCGGCAGTAACTGTGATTTTCTGTTTGGTGGCTTCCACTGCCATAACATTGCCAAAGTTGTTTGTTTTACCATTTACCTTGATTCTTTCTTTAAGATATTTCTCCTGTAACAGAAAAACAACTTCATATCAGGGAAGGTGTCCCCGACAGTTGTGCAAGGGTTGGGGAAGGTTACCCCAACCTGATAAATATTAGCCTTGCAATATCAGAAAAAAAAAAAATGAAAATGAAATTTCAAACATTTTTAAATTTTGAAAATAATACTCACAAAATCGGATATATTAAGTATTCCATCTTCAACTGGTTGTTTGCAGTCAATATGAAATTTGTTGGTTACTTTCTTTCCCTTTCTTGGTTTTAGGTAAAAGTTTTTTGTTCTTTCGTGTCTGGAGGATATATATATATATATATATAATATATATATATATATATATATATATATATATATATATATATATATATATATATATATATATATATATATATATATATATATATATATATATATATATATATATATATATGGGATGGAGTAAAATATGTTTAAAAAAAAAAATGACTGAGACCAAATCTTGTATGAAAGAAAACAATTTCTGTAGAAGATAATTGAATCCTTGATTGAAGTTTGTCCCATTTTAAATTTTATTATTATTATTAATAAAAAAAAAATAAAATATAATATATATATATATATATATATATATATATATATATATATATATATATATATATATATATATATATATATATATATATATATATATATATATATATATATATATATATATATATATATATAGGCCACAGGTAATAAGTCAAAAACTGGGCAAAATGACTTCAGTGCACTGTAATCATCTCCCAAGTTTACTGCCCCACTGTGAAGAAGTCAACTCAGGACTAATAATTTGGTCTCAAAAATAGTTCTCGGTTAAATACCTATATTATATATATATATATATATATATATATATATATATATATATATATATATATATATATATATATATATATATATATATATATATATATATATATATATATATATATATATATATATATATATATATATATCCTTTGGTGGACAAGTGCCAGAGCCCTACCAATTTCCATCAGAGTTGAGGAAATACCAGGAATCTGGTCAACATAAAGGGAGTATGTTCCAATTTTACCAGTTGAGTATATATGAAATTGGGCTTAGGAGTTAAGGCTGGGGCCAGAGAGTAGAACAAAGAAAGGATAAGAAAAGTGTGTAGCTTGAGCCCTTCTCTGTGTGCAATGGGAGAGTTCAGAAGAACAGTGTCCGTTGTAATAGAGATGATGACAATTTGATAAGGCACACTGGAGAATGTGAGCAGAAGTTGATAAAATGAAAAGTCCTAGACTTCACCTTTTAAAGGAAAGCAGTATGAGTGAACTATCTGATAAGTGAGGCATACTCCCTACAGTGGCAAACAATATCCTTATAAAGACAAAGCAACAGTGGTGGTATGCAAAAATTACAAAGGTGCCTGAAAACACCCAACCTCTTATAAACTTGTTTACAAAGAGAAATATTGTGTTTGTTTCTACTAAGATCATGAGAAAAAGAAACATTAAAAATATTATGGATGGAAGGAGGTTTGAGTTCTGTGTTTTTGAGATGATGTCATAGTTGTATGGAAAGGATGTCAAGGAGATGGGGAAATGAGTTTTTGAAGCATTGAAAATAACTTCTTTCTCTTGTCCCAAATTTAAATATTAGATCAGAGGTTAGTTGCTCCAAGGCCACCATTCTAGTGTCAATTTGCTGCCATCTTTCAAATTGGAAGGAGTAATTATGTGTGGAGTCATAAGCATAAGAGTGGATAGGTGATTAACTAATTGAGATAAGGTATAAATAAAAAGAAAAAAAAAAAAAAAAAAAAAAAAATGAAGATAGGACAGATTCCTGAAGAACACCACTACACTATTAATAAATTTAAAGGATGGTAGCAGTCTACTATTACTATAGAATGACCCAAAAGGAAATCAGGATAGATTTCAAAAGAGGGAAGTTTAAAAATTGAAGCTTTGTGCAACACACTATCTGAGGCAATCAAAATGTCTAGTGCATCAGTGAAAGATTTACCAAAATCTCTAAAGCAGAAGACCAATGCTCAGAGAGAAGATCACCAGTATAGCATTTTTCACGAAAGCCATTCTGGCAATCAGAGCAAGATTAGATTTCCAAATCTTAATAAGAAACTCAAGATGGTGTTTGAAGAAATGGGACAGTAATTGGAGGGTTGGGAGGGGTCCCACTTCTTAAGCATGGGATGAATGAGAACACATTTCCAGCAAGGAAGGAAGGTTGAAGTAGAAAGATAGACAAAATAAGGCAGAGTACAAGCTAAAAAAGCAAGCAAGTTTTGAGAACCACAGAAGGGATGCTACCACGATCATATGCCTTCTCAGTGTTAAGCTCAGAGAGAAAGCAGAAATGATGTCTTTAGAAGATATGAGTGGAGAGGTTGAAGGGGAAGATATAGATCTGAAATTATCTAAAGTTGAATTAGTGGCAAAAGTTTGAGCAAAGAGTTCACCCTTAGAAATAGGTGTAAGTGTAATGGAAGTGTTAGTGCAAAATATGGCCTTGGTTCACTTTAACCCTCTATATATTAAAATCTTAATTTTTACTCCAACAATTTAAAAAATTTTGAAATTAACAACATGGCATTAAAAAAAAAAATGAATAACTTAAATTCATAATATAGATACTTTTTATAAGTCAATAGTTTTATTACACAAAATTGGTATTTCCATGCTTTAATATCCTTTCTTAGGTAATAGTCAGGCTCAACCAAGCATTCGTTTTTTCTTAACTACTATTTTTCAAAACTACAAAAACAATGTTCTGAAATCAATTTTTTTTTGGAAAATTTAAGCTTTAAAAATTTTTTTACTTAATATATTGAAACTATGAAGATGAAATATAATGAAATCAAGTAAATTAAGCATAAAATGATAAACTGCTTAAATAGAACCAGCATTCACTAGGTGCAAAGTCAAATGATAATATTTATAGTACAATGTGTTAAATCTTGCGAAATTTTTTTTTTTTTACTTTACAAAATTTTCCATGCCTCAACCTCAAAATTTTTTTCAGATTAATTCATCTTAGTAGTTTCAATATATAAAGAAAAGTGACCCATGCAAGATATTTATCAAATTTTACAAAATAAATTGAATTAGCTAAAGTGATGAAACAATCTTTATTTACAGATTTTAATTATGTAATAATAGCAAAGACACTAATAGCATTCACTAGGTTAGGCCAATTTACTGGCCATTAGGCATACTTTTACCCTCTAGGTTCAGGTTATATTGTCAAAGTAGTTTGTTAAACAAACTAGTTCAACAACCTAACCTGGACTTATAGGGTAAAAGTACGCCTAATGGCCAACAAGTAGGCCTAACCTAGCTAACACTGTTTAGGAATGCAATATAAAAAATTTCAAACTATTCTAATTTACTTTATTTCATATTTTGTTTTCAGTTTCAATATATTTTTTTTTTAAAATTTTTTAAACATTTTTTAAGCTCCAAAATTACTATAAAATTTCATAAAATTCCATCCGATGTTGATGCAGCAACCTGGTAGTGCAAAGCCAAAATGATAATATGCCATTAAAGTCGTATGATGTGTTGTTAAATTGTGTTATTACTTTGTTAATTCTTTTATTTTTTGTTTTTAGTGTACAAAATCTTTTTCCACAAATTTAAAAAAAATTACAAAAAAAATAGATTTCAGAGCATTTTATCTTCATATTTTGGATATAAGGAAAAAAGTTGCTCCCATGAACTCTGAATTACTGAAATTTTATTTTTACACAGTTTTAAAATATTTACTAAATTTTAAATATTGGTACAAAAATTTTAATATAGTTTTTGGGCTTAGGTGTAGATTGTTTTTTACTTTCGATATTTTTTTATTTTTATTTGTGATGTAATATGGTCCTAGGCTAGTATGTCGTGCCAACATTCTTGTGTAGATTAGGCCTCTTTTACTGCAACTTCTTGTGTAGGTTAGGCCTCTTTTACAGCAACTTCGTTAGTTCAGGTTATGATAAGTCAAATTAGGTTCTGCTACAAAAATAAGTAATAA
>SEYY01001031.1:212500-235000 GCA_009176605.1 Armadillidium nasatum
TTATACTAGAAAAATTATCTTTTGAAGAACTCTAGAAGGAAGATTTCAGATCGAGGCCACATGAAAGATGAAAAGGTGACAAACGTACCGAGGAGTGTAATCCTTAAGGACTAGCACTGAAAGTAAACTGCACCGAAAAACAATCTTATAGAATACTCTACAATAGTTTCTAGGATAGAAAGAAGATAATAATCCCACTGATTAAGGCGAAGGTCCTTTCTGAGGGTGGATAAAGATGAAGAATATAATATATATATATATATATATATATATATATATATATATATATATATATATATATATATATATATATATATATATATATATATATATATATATTATATATATATATATATATATATATATATATATATATATATATATATATATATATATATATATATATATATAGGGTGGGTCAAAAAAAATTCAAAAATCTACGATATGCAATGACGACAGGATGATGTAACATTAACATTAAATTATATTAAATTAACTAGCAGAACATCCCCCCCCCCCCACCTTAAAAATTAGAAAAATAAATAACAATACGTCTTCTTTCTTTTAACATCAGCTCAGAGGCTGGTAATAAGATATAAGACATTCTTTCACAGGAATACATCAAAGACATACACACAAATACCCTTCACAAACCCTTTTCCCCTCAACTTTAAGAAAAATGAAAAAGATATTAACAATACTTATAAATTTCATCCCTTTATTTTTACTCTAGACTATATATATATATATATATATATATATATATATATATATATATATATATATATATATATATATATATATATATATATATATATATATATATATATATATATATATATATATATATATATATATATATATATATATATATATATATATATATATATATATATATATATATATATATATATATATATATATATATATATATATATATATATATATATATATATATATTATATATATTATATATATATATATATATATATATATATATATATATATATATATATATATATATATATATAATATACTATATATATATATATATATATATATATATATATTATATAATATAATATATTATATATATATTATATATATATATATTATATATATATATATATATATATATATATATATATATAATATATATATAATATATATAATATATATAATATATATATATATATATATATATATATATATATATATGATTATATATAATATATAATTATATTGATGCTGTTACGGATGCATTCACCTTTTCTCTTTTTATTATTGATTACTTGCAACTTATCTTTTTCTTTTAGTTTGTTTTGCTGATTGCCGAGTAAAAATTTTTATTCTCTTAAATAGTATTAAAGTTAATTTTGACTTTCCAATTTATTAATAATTTGACTTTTATAAATATATCAATTCAATGTTGTGTTGTGGGTGTATTTCCCAGATGGTTGAATGAGTGTGCGCAATCGAAACTTTGGTTGTCTGCTAGTGACGTCATATGTTAGCCAGCTGCCATTTTTATTTGAATGTCAAAGTATTTTGGTTGACACTTTTAGCTGTAGATTTTTAAGTAAAGATGTAAGTAAATTATTGTAATTTGAATTTTAATTTAAAGGTGATCGCCACTTTATGGTATATACTTAAGTTTAAAATTGTTTTTATTATGTTTTGAAATTGTGTTATTTGTTTTCGCCCCCCTTTATTTTCAGGCCATGATTTTCTTGAGAAGTTAAAAAAAAAAAAGGAAAAAAAAATCTAAGGCTGATACACCATACAGTTTATCATACCTGAAGTAAATTAATAAAACTTAAAATGTGAGCAGAGAGAGTAATAGTTCCTAATTTTCTTGTTATTTTTATTTCTTTAAGTAAAATCGAATTCAAATTCCTTAGTGCTTGATTAGGCTGGGTTGGATTTTTTCTTTGATTCTGCATTTTTGTTTCAAATTTAAAAGTAACATATTTAAATAGTCGATCTGTTTTAATGCACACTGGAGTGACTAGTGATTTTTTAATATTTGCAATTTATAGTTGGAGATATGAAAAAAAAATAAAAAATAAAATTTTGTGAAAGTGATAGGCTAATAAGAACTTTTGTTGGTGCAAAATTTCTCAAAAGGCCTCATGATTATAATAGGCATATTTTGTTTCCTGAACTTTTATTTTTTGTTGATGCTTAACCTTAACCTATCTGATAATAAAAACCCTGGCCATTACCATAATCATAATTGAGAATTCTAAATTCTTATATAAATATAATTTTATATGGAAATTCAAAAAATTAAATAAAATACTTTTTAACATAACCCCCTAATAATGCTTATCATGTATACCAAGTATTAGCTATGTGAAATATATTGGTAATGTAAATAATTTAGACTTTGAAACTATTTATAAATTTGTAGTAGAAATAAGTTAAATTGCAAAAATTTATAGACTATTCTGATTATTTGTGTGCTAAATAAACTTTCAAAGTATTAATAGTTGCATTCAAACCTTCATTAACTATTTCTGAAAAAGTACTTTTTTAAATAGATAAAATATCTAAAGTTTTTCTATTTCAATTTGGTTTTATCATTATAGTCAAATATAAAGAACTGACTCTTCCAAGTATTTTCAAGAGATAAGAAAATTTTATAGCAACATTATAGTTAGTGATAATACTAAGATCATTAGGGCCCCTATGCAAGATCTTCTATGGGGCCCTCATATATATATATATATATATATATATATATATAATATATATATATATATATTATATATATATATATAATATTATATATATATTATATATATATATATTATATTATAAGGGTATATAATATATAATATATAAATATATATATATATATATTATATATATATATATATGGAGTTAAAGTGTTAGTATTGTAAAATTTTGTGGTATCAGTATAACAAAAATTTTTGTATTGGTATCAGTAAAGAATGATATACTAAAATCTTGCATGAGAGAGCTCATAATTTCTATAGAAAGATTGCTGTACCTTGACTGAAATTTGGCATTTCGTTTATTAATAATAATAATAATAGAAATAAAAAAAAAAAAAAAAAAAAATATATATATATATATATATATATATATATATATATATATATATATATATATATATATATATATATATATATATATATATATATATATATATACATATACATATATATATCGTGGTGGACAAAGGTCAGAGCACTACCAGTTTCCATGTGAGTTGAGAAATACTGGAAACTTGGTCAAGTAACAGGTTGTCATGCCTCAATATACGGAATTTGAAAATGTGCAAGTCAAAGGCAGTTGGAAAAAATATAAAGGGAGTGTGTTTCGGATTTTACCAGTTGAAAACTAGTAAAATTAAGGTAAAGCAGTTAAATCTAGGGTCAATGAGTTGTACAGGGAAATGATGAGACTATGTATAAAGGTGCGTAGTAAGCGTCATCATTCTCAGTGGAGGAGATAAGGGACTAAAGAGTTTAGAAGAGCAGTGTCCATTGTAATATAGCACAGATAGTGATTCAACAATTTGATGGGTAAGAAAGAAACTGCAGAGAATTAATGAGTTGGATGACTTGATATGATGAAAAGCCTAGACTCCACCTTTTCTAGGAGAGCTGGATGAGTGAACCACCTCAGATGAGGGAAATACTCTATACAGGGGTGAGCAACACCCCTATAAAGAGGAAGCAACAATAATGGTGTAAAGAAATTACGAAGGCCCATCAGAATACCCAACCTCTTGGAAGTTTGTTTAAAAAGAGAAGTAATGTGATCCTTCTAAGAATGAGCATGAAAAAAAGAAATACTGATAATATTAAGGATGGACAAAGGTTTGAATTGTGTGTTTATAAAGATGTCATAGTTTTGTGGAAGGTTATCTCGAGTAGCAGTGGAGGAACTGAGGTTTTGAGACATTGAAAACAACCAAGTTTTCTCTGCCCCAATTTGAAATATTAGAAAGATAAGAGGTTAATTGATCTTAGGCCAATATTCTACACAATTGCTGTTGGGAGGGGTCTTTCAAATTGAAAGGAGTAACGAAAGGTAGTCATTAATATTGGAGTTGATAGGTGATGAAATAATTGAGGTCATAATTGGAAAGTTGAAAAAGTTAGTGATCGGAGAGATCCCTGAGGGACACTACTAATTAATTAATTTCTAGGATGAATTTTGCTTGTCTACACTTCTGCTATAGAATGAATAAAAATTTGAGAGGATAGACTCTGAAAGATGAAAATTTAGAAATTAATGTTTTGTTGCCATTAATTTCAGGGGTGAGCAACATCCCTATAAAGAGAAAACAACATGGATGGTGTAAAGAAATTACAAAGGCACATCAGAATACCCAATCTCTATGGAAGGCTTTTGATATGTCCCATGAGACAGCCAAAGATTTATCAAAATGCTGAAGAGTGGAGGACCAAGAGTCAGAGAGAAAGGAAAGAAGATCAGCAAATCATTTTTTACAAAAGTCATACTGACGATCAAAGCAAAGATTAGAAGATTTGAAATTTTTTCAAATCTTCCTGTTAAGGATAGGTTCTAAAACTTTAGAAAGAACAGAGGTTGAAGAAATATGACAATAGTTGACAGGTTAAAAGGGGTCTCCCTTTTTTGGCACAGGTGAATGAGAGCATGTTTCCAGCAAAAAGGTAAAGGTTGAGTATTTAGACAGACAAAATAGTATCCCAAGGTAGGATGCAATCTCAGAAACTAAAGTTCTGATTACCTCTGGAGGTATACCACCAGGACTATATTCCTTCTAAGTGTTAAGCTCGGAGAAGAGAAATTACAATTTTAGGCTTAACATGAGTTGGGAAGGTTGAAGGAGGAGGTATAGCTCTGAAATCATCCAAAGGTGAATTAGATGCAAAAGTTAGCAAAGAGTTTAGCTTTAGAAGAAGGTTAAACAGCTGTTGTGGCATCAGAAGATAGTAGAGAAGGGAAAGAGGAAGAAGAAAAGTTAGAGTTAACATTTCTTGCAAAATGCCAGAAAGATTCTTACAAATTTCTATGGAGAAATGAGTGAAATTGTTACAAAAGAATGGATTTTGCATGATTCTAGAACATAGAGATAAAAAGGTGACCAAAGGAAACAAGAGAAGGATAGAGTTAATAATAACATAAGCCATACTAGCCTATCAAGGCTGTCCTAGTCAAAAATAATTCTAATACTAATACATGCAAAAAAGACTAGTCTTATCCTATCCCTAGTTATCAATTCCTTAATGCAAAGTAAGATAAAAATAAAACTAAGCCCCTGCATATATTTAGTAAACTAATTACATATGCAGCATGCCATGAATCAACACCCACTACAAAACTGCCAGTTAGGCTTAGTCACAAGTTGGTCTAAAAATTCATATTTACCCACCAATTTGGCTTAGTCAAGTTATACTATATGATACCTAAACCATCTATATATCTATCTAGCTCCCTCTTAAGCTTATTTCAGAACAAGAATGTGGGGATAAGCACAATATATATATATTATATATATATATATATATAATATATATATATATATATATATATATATATATATATATATATATATATATATATATATATATATATATATATATATTATATATATATATATATCATGGATTGTGGGATAGAGTCCATTTTGAAAATCTAAAGTTTCATTGTTTGTGGGATAGAATCCATTTTGGGTATTTTAATCTTGTTTCAACCTTCATGAATTCAGAGGGGGGGGGGGGGGGTAAATTTAGTATCAGTAAGTTCTAAAATTATTGATTTCGGGTTATTGGTAAAATTTTGGTATCACTCCATCCTAATAATATATATATATATATATATATATATATATATATATATATATATATATATATATATAATATATATATATATATATATATATATATATATATATATATATTATATATATATATATATATATATATATATAATATATATATAACTATATATATATATATATATATATATAAATATAGTATATATAAAATATATCGGGGAACATATAATAATGTATAAATATACAAAATATAGAATAACATCATTAATATACATAATATATATAAAATAACAATATATTATATATAATATATATATATATATTATATTATATATATATATATATATAGTATATATATATATAATATAATATAATATATATATATATATATATATATACTATATATTATATATACACACACACAGGTCTACAGAAGGAGGTCCTGCCGCACCAGCTACTGGGGACACTTTGGGGACTGGAGAAAATGGAGAGATTGTGGGAGGCCCAAGAACGCCACAACAAATTGCAGCTCAGAAGAGAGTGCAACAAACACAAGCCCAAGTAGATGAGGTAAGAGAACTTTTTTCGGTAGCATTAAAATTGTAGAAAGCTTTCATATACATAAAGATTTTTATAAAATATATGAAGAGATTCAGATGTTGAAAATATTAATAATAATAATAATAATAATGCCTTTTAAAAACTGTTGAGTGAGTTTGACAAAACTTTTCTCCATAGTGTTTATATTTATAATGAGTTAATATGGATTTAAAATAAATGACATTGTTGAGTCTGGTTCAACTTGAGTGATAGAAAGTGTTTTATATAACAGAAATGTGAATGACTTTATCAGGCATTTTAAAATTACATTATCTGTATTGAATAATAAAAAAATAAAAGTAAAAGTATAAAGGAATATTGATTTTTAGATTAATTCTTAAATTATTCAATGACACGGATATCCACCTGTATATATTATATTGTATGGGTTAAACATTGTAGAATATTTATAAATCAGTTTTCAGGGTTTTGTACTAAGTTTGTTCAGTCAAACATTAGTTGGTATGAAATAAGGCATGTTTATTTTATGACAAAATTTTAGATTTAAACTAATAATATTTTTCATACTGTAATATTTAAATTGCACAAATTAGATAGTCCTCCTCAAAGTGACTATTTTTTTTTATTAGTCTTTTTTCTGTCAGGTGTGGGGGGGGGGGGTTTAAAGACTTTAGCACATAGGATAAAATTATTAAATTTATAGTTTTTCAAAAATTTTCTTTGATTTGCAGTTTCTATAGTTCAAAGACTATTTAAACTTTAGTTTCTGCTTCTTTTGCAATGTGTTATTGAGTTCTCAGAAAATTGTTTATTTTTAATTTTAGAATTTGTAGAATAAGGTCATAAGGATAAAAGATACATATGAGATTGTCCTATATTTCAAATCATTTGTGTGTAATTTATTTTGATAGAGTAGTTTAAATTTGTTAAATTAGCTCAGATTACTTTCTTTTATATTTAATTATCTGATAGTTTTAGGTTTAACATGTTTAGACTTAATAACAGGTTGTTGGTATCATGAGAGTCAACGTTGAACGAGTTTTGGAAAGAGATCAAAAGCTTTCGGAATTGGATTATAGGGCAGGTAAGAATTTCTGATAGCAAGCCCACATCATATGAAGCGAGGAATTTTAGTATGCCGCCTACTATTTACTAATATTGCTTGCATTTTTCTCTCTACTAACGAAGACTTTAGCACTGTTAATTCAGGGAGCTGGGCTGAAAAGTCTGGTTGACAAACTACTACTGAAGTACAGCTGATGGGCATTAGAAAATCTTCTGGTAGCACGTGGTTTTGTCTAGTTTATCCTTTATCTGTATTTGTGGTTGGGTGTGTGTTTGTTACTAGTCTTTTTGTTTCCACAGGTTGTGGATATTATGAGGACAAATGTTGAAAAAGTTCTTGAGAGAGATCAAAAGCTCTCTGAACTGGATGATCGTGCAGGTATCTAATTTCTCTATCCCGTATGTTCACTTATTTCTTCAGTTTTTTTTTTGAGTTTGTATTTAGTTTTTCCTTCGCATGATAAGTTTTCTGATAATGTATATTAAAATCAACATTTTAAGAATGTTATTGCATACATTAAAGTATTTTTAGATTTACTATTTAAAAAGGAGTAGTAATTTTAATATTTTTAGCTCAGTTTTTAAAAAACAATAATAATAAAAATAAAATTCTGCATGAAAGTTATTAAAAATATTTAAAATTGTCCTATTAAAGTTTTTGCTTTCTTTTTTTAAACAAAAAGTTTTCAGGCTTGTTTTTGAGTAGCATGAATTATTTAAAAATATATAAGCTAATTAATTTTATGAACTGAAATAATAGGATTTTTTTTTTTTTTTATTTTTTTTTATTTTTTAAATCAATAAATCATCATTTATCATGTAACTCATTTTTTTTTCTTCTTTTAATTAAGTTGTAAATATAATTGATTCAGTTACCCATCAATGTAAATGATTTTAAATTTATTTTAATGTTGGGATAAATCTCTTGAGGGTAGGTTGTATTTAGCTTGAGAATGTTTGTTACATAGTATGTCGCTTCATTACTTATTTAATTCTTATCTATGCTTAAACAGAGCTTTTATAGTAAATCATTTTATTACTTTTTCTTGTTTTCTTTATTATTTAGTTACTCTGTATATTTAAGTTATCAATTATTATTATTATAACATAAGGCTTAATTTGGTAAATACTTTTATCCTTTTTATTTATTTATTTTTTATTTTTTTAAAGTAATTATTATTTTTAGCAGTAAAAATACTAGTGATATATTTAGCTTTTTTATCTCCTTCATTTTAATTTGAATGATTAGTTATAATAACTGAATTTACATTATAAAAACCTAAATCCTAAATAGTAATAATAAAAATATATATATATATATATATATTATATATATATATATATATATATATATATATATATATATATATATATATATATATATATAATATATATATATATATATATATATATATATATATATATATATAAATTTATTATATAATATATATATATATATATAATAATATTGAATATGCTACACAGTTTGAACAATGAAAACAAGGAAACTCAAACGAAAAATGTGGTGGAAAAACTTAAAGGTAAGTTATTAATATTTTTTCTCAATCATTTAATATATATATTACTATATAATATTAATATATATAATATATATATATATATAGTAAAGTAATATAAGATGATTATAATATACTATATTTTATAATAAAATTTAACTGTCAGCAAGAACATAATGCGTATCCCTTTGGGATACGCACATGAAAGCTTGTTATTATTATATATTCTTATTTTTTCTCAATCATTTGTAAAGTAATATAAGATGCACTTTAGTTTTAATATATATATTATATAATATATTATATTATAAACTACTACTAGTCACCGTTTATCTAATTATATTTACTTTGAACACACAAATATGATCAATCTTTTAATTCGGTATTGTAATTTTAATAAATATTACTACTACTAATTATCATTATTTACTAGTACTATCATCTTAGTAATCAAGGAAATAAGATTTGGCCTGTTGTTATTCAATATTAGAAATATCAACCTTAAGTGAAGAGTTTTCTTGGTATAATTAATAATCATCATCAACTGAAAAGAAATACTTGTGAATTGTACAAGTAATGATCTTTTAATTAGTAAATTGTAGTTGTGCATTTTTGTACCCTGCAAATAGGATGATCTACTTGTCAGTTTGAGTTCTTTTCAACTGATGAAACAAGGGAATGCTTTCACTCCATTTAATATTTTCTTTATAAAATCTTTTATTAAACTAAATATCATGTATTTTAATTTGAAAAAGTCTGAATTTGAAAAAAAAAATTTTTTATTTAATTTTTTAAAATATATATAATATATATATATATATTATATATATATATATATTATATATATATATATATATATATATATATATATATATATATATATATATATATATATATATATGCAATAGTACTATCCAATTAAGCCATGTTTTAACATGCGCACATACCCAATCAACGTAAAGTTTCAATTTTATAAATGAAATATGCATTCTTTCATCTAGTAAACCATTTTCTGTTATGCAGATTTTATTGCATATAAACTCTAACAACTTTTCTTTTCAGATGATGATCATAATGGGCGTTATTGGTCTTATTGTTTTCATCATAATAGTCGGTAAGTAATTTATATTTAAGTTAATATCAGTAATACTTTAAATTAAAAACTTCTTTTAAGAATATAAATAAAGATTAATTTTTATTTATTTTTTTGAAAAGCATATAATATAAGGGTTCATAATTGTATTTTATAATGGTAGATGTATTTTTAATTGTAAATAATAACATGCTCTTCTGGTGTTGTTGGTAAGTTTTTTTGGATTACTAAAAAATGAAATTTTTATATTTATATATTTCACTGAGGATTTTTTCCCCTCTAATCAGGTCTTTAAAAAAAAAAAAAAAAAAAAAAATGGTTTTTTTTTTTTTTTTTTTTTTTTTTTTCTCCTCTCTCTCTCTCCCCCTTTGTTTAGTGGTGAGTTGGTTCTATTTGTCATATGTAACCTAATTATTAAGAGTGCTATGGCGACTTAATCGTTAGTCTTGCTAGCTTTCACACCCCACACTTAGAGCATTTAAATTTTAAAAGATATGGATATAGTGAATGATATTCCCTTCATAGCTCACTTGTGGTTTTAGGTCTTGGCACATATTTTTTTTTGTTCTGTATGAAAGAGCCTTAATGATGTTGCTTTTCTGGTATCTGAGAGGTTATTAAAAGTAATTTAGTGATATTTTTGATCATGGCCTGCTGAGGTTTAAAATTCATTTCATTTGGTAGTATCATACAGTATTGTTTTCCTTTTAGGTATTTCTAATATTCATTAAGTACATTGATGCTAGTAGCTATTGAATACAAGTTTAATTTTCGACTTTAAAAGTAATTAAAGTGTTCACGAAGAAAAAAAAATTCTTAATGTGATATAAATGGATATTGTATGAATTTAAAATCTTTCAAGTTAACACCACTTAAAAAAAAGTTAACTAATACATGTTATTTAATTGTTATTTAGAAGGTCTATTTCTCTTGTGGAATTTGAAACATTTGTTCATACAAGTTTTAACATTGTAGGCATATTTGTTGCTTCTTAAGAGTACCTTAAATGTTTTTTTTTTTAATTTTTTTAACGAACTAATTGATTGCATTAAAATAAATGATAGTGAGATGGAAAAAAGAAATTAGAAAACATCTAGTTTATAAGTGGTTTTTAATGCCTACGTAGTTTGATTAAATGAGTTGACTAATATGCTTCTTCCTTCCATAGTTAACTTCATGTAATGGAAATCAAAAAATCTCATTATTCATTCTGAAAGGTCAGAGTTGAGCTGGGTGTTGATCCCCCCCCCAAGTGTGATTATGAGTATATTTATATACGGGGCAGTCTCTACTTCTCTTTCCAATCTTTTTTTTCCTATTAAACTAAAATATTTCTCCATAGATGCTTTTAAAGAAGCTTAGCTTTATATATAAATTCGTATATTCTCTTTTCTGTTTCACCGAGACTGCCCTTAGATGTTTTTTTTTTTTTTATATACAAATATGCTGAAAGTTTGTGTGTAGTCCTTTTTGTCTATCCTTGTTGTTTTTGACTGTAGACGTTGTGAATCTTTAATTTCCTATCTGTCCCTCCCCATTTCCAAAATGCATGTTACTGGGAGAGAAATCCAAATATTTCTTTAACCTTATCAATAAATTTCCTTTCCAATTCAATGTGGATAGCAGTGTTAGATTAGGGTTGCTTTTTTGTGGCTTCTTTCTAATCTTTGTGGTATTCACCAACATTTTCAAATAAATAACAGAAATCCATTCCATTTGGTAAGGTGGTGTGGAAAAATTTTTTTTTTATGTCATATGTAGTTCACAGATTATGAAACCACTTCTATGGATTTTTTTGAACTCTGCGTTTATATTTCTATACCCACATATACATTTCCTTCCTTCCTTTACCCAAAGGCCCTTATATACCTATGGGTGGTTCAGGGGCACCTCAACAACCTGCCGCTGGGGTTCAACCGGTTCAATATACGCAGCAAGTAGCTCCCCAAGCAGCACAAAATGTACCTCAACCTGTTCAAAGCAACCAACCAGCACAATAATAAGGTTGACTCATTGTGACTGATTGAGCTAGGCAAGAGGTAACACAGAACAATCTTCAGACATGTTTTGCGATGCGAGAATGCCTTTTTTAATTTTCTTTTACATTCTGCGATGCTTTCAGACTTTCTTCACTTTTTTTTTTTTTCACTTTAAGTTTCCTTCAGTTTCTTTTTGTCATTAGTGCAAGGAAACACTTCACTTCATTTCATTTTAATCACTACATCGAAAAAAAAAAAAAAAACTTGTCATGTGCTGACGATTTTTTTATCCACATTTTAAAATATAACACACACACCTTAACCACTATACAAGTATTAAAATAGTTTTCAATAATACTTTGTTCAAATACAAATACTGAAACTATTCAAAATGATGTGAAATTTATGAGGCAATAATCTAGACCATATGTTATTGGGAATAATAGTTTTGCAAAGACCTTTTGAAGGTTGCTGGTTATGTAGTGTCTTAGTTTTTTTTTTTACTATTACATTTACTATTAACTATTTATTTACTTAACATTAACAAGATAATAAAAAAAATTTAACATACTTAAAATTAAGAACGTTAAAGAAAATATTTGCTACATATTCTTTCAGCATTTTTTTATTTTTTTTTTTCTTCACACGTTGATCATCATTGAAGAATAATTATTATAAAAAAAAAAAAAAAAAAAAATGCTAGCCATTATTTTAATATATATATATATATATATAATATATATATATATATATATATATATATATATATATATATATATATATATATATATATATATATATATATATATATATATATATATATATATATATATAGCATGTGCATGATAGCAATATTATCCTTCTTATTTTTGGGGAAATACAAGATAACCTAATTATAGTTAAAACTATTTCTACTTTTATACTTTATTTTATTTTATTTTGTTTTTATTTTTATTTTTTTATTTTTATTTATTTTTTTTTTTTGAAATAAAAAAAATGAAAAAAATAAGAGGTCAATCAATTTGTCATTGATAACCTCTCTCATAAATTTTTATGTTTAAGTTGATTATTTGGGTTTTTTATTAGACTGTTTAGGGTAGAATAAGAAATGCACTCATAGTCAGCACATGCATGTTATTGTTTTTGTTTTTATTTTTCTTTATTATTATTATTTTTTTTTTTTTTTTTTTTTTTTTTTTTTTTTTTTTTTTTTTTTTTTTTTTTTTTTTTTTTTATTTTTTTTTATTTTTTTAATATTTAATTTATATTTTTATATAATATATATTATATTATATATATATATATATATATATATATATATATATATATATATATATATATATATATATATATATATATATATATATATATATATATATATATATATATATATATATATAATATTGAGTAATTCTTATTTGTAGTTTTCCTGATTTTCAAACTTAACACTCATCAGACATCAGTTAATTAAAACTTGTTAAAAATATTACTTTCAAAATATTAGTTTTCAAACTTCATGGTTTGTATGGTTTTCAAACTGTGCATTCAATTAATTATGATAACTTACTTGGTAAAAATATATTATTATAAAAATTTTTTTTTTTTTTTTTTTTTTTTCAAATATGTAATTTCCTTAATTTGAGATTTGAATATGTGAACGAAATAATAATAATGCTTTTCCTCTAACATTTTATCATTTTTTTACATGCAGCTCATTGAAGAGGAAAGTTTTTGGTTTAATTTTGGAAGAGGTTTTTTTTTTTTTTTTTTTTTTCCCTCACCTCTTTTCCTTTCCCAGCCCAATTTTAAAGCAGAAATTATAGCATTAGTTTATTATTATTTATTATTATTATTATTATTATTAATTATTATTACTATTCAATTTGACAAGCGATAGAGTTTAATGGATAGGCATGGTCCAGGCTTTTCCATTAGCAAACTCGCTTGTGAACTCACACCTTCATTGGTAGTCTGTGGGTATTATTATTATTTAAAATCATCATCATGATTTGGAATATCTGTTAAATTTTGCCAATATTCTATTTATCAAATTTATTCTTTATATTTATATATTATTATCAAGGGTTGCTTCTTTAGGGCTGTCCAGTGTGTCTAAATGACTGACCCTTATTATCTATTATTATTATTATAGTCAATATGAAAAGTCTTTTTGCAAATGGTGATAGAAATTTCTAAATAATAGACCAATACTACTTTCATTATATTAAATATCAGTTTCTTATAAATACAATTTTAGTATTTAATATTCAGCTTTCAATATGATCTCAGTATGAAAAAAGTAAACTTGTTATTAAAGTTGTAGTTATACTCATTAAATAAATAAATAAATAATAAAAAAAAGTTGTATAGAAGTATTGCAGTGTGTATTTATTAATTATATTTGTAAATTAATAGCAACAAAAGTGAAAAAAAAAGTCCAATTTTTTGAATTTAAAGGAAAATGCAAGTCGTTTTTATTACTATTATTATTATTTTTTTTAATTTTAATTTTATTATTGATAAGAAATTATATAATTTTTGTTTTTTATTTTAGTTTGGGCTACGACTTAACAGGAACAAAAAGAATGAAGGAAATGTGATGTTATGCTCCTATATTATTTATTATTTGATTATATATATATATAATATATATATATATATATATATATATATATATATATATATATATATATATATATATATATATATATATATATATATATATATATATATATATATATATATATATATATATATATAGTGGCTGCTAAGTGGTATTGTATTAAACCATTCTCAAATAAGGTAAAAAGGATTTCCTGTTCAATGCCCAGATTTAAACTATTATTAAAATTGTATAAATTTAGTACGTTGTTGCATTTGAATTTAAATCATTGCTTTTTGATACGTTATTTGTAGTTATTAAAATATTTTTTTTTTTTTTTTTTCTAATTTATTTTTTTTTTTTTTTTTGTTTTTTTACAGTAAAAATATTTTTGACCTTTTTTCAAAAAAAAAAGTTTTGATGATTTTTTTTATTTTAATTTAATTAAAATAAGAAATTAGGAAAAATTTCAAATGAGAGCTTTTGAATTGGCAAATTTTTCAAATGAAATCTAATGGCTAGTATATATAGTATATATATATATATATATATATATATATATATATATATATATATATATATATATATATATATATATATATATATATATATATATATATAAAAATGCAATATTGCCCACTTTATCATGTAATATTTTTCTTCGAGAAGGGCTATTATTATTATTATATTAAATTATATTATTATTAAATTTATACTCGTTAAGAGAAATAACTTTGTAAAGAGGTAAGATTCTACATTTTTTGTATAGTATCATTCCAAAGCATATATATATATATATATATATATATATATATATATATATATATATATATATATATATATATATATATATATATATATATATATATATATATATATATATATATATATATATATATATATATATATATATAATATAAGAGACCTCAATGGGACAAATAACCTATTCCATTCCCATTGACTTCTCTTCATAAGATTTATTATTTTTTTTCTTTTTTTATTATTACAAAGAATTAAAACTAAAGTGCCCGAATGTGATTTTTAAATAACAAAATAGTTTGATTTGTTTTAATTTTGAATGTTTAAAGATTAGAAAGTGTTCGTTGAGATGCGAGTCTTTATTATTAAAATACATATATATAAATATACATATAAATACAATTATAGTGTATGTCGTCAGTTCATTTTAAGTTTAAGCTAACATATCCGGCTTTATGAGAGACTTGAAAATTTTTCTTCTATTATAATCTATGTAAAGTATAGTGTTGGAATGTTTGATCGGACTTTTTATTTTTCCTTTAGTGTGGAATGGGTTTAAAGTTTTGGGGAAAGATTTGATGAAAGTTTCCAGAAGTGGAATCTATGTTACGTCTATATTTGAATTTCTTTTTTGTTGAATCTGTTTTTTTGGGTATCGTCTGCAGAGGTTTCGACGCTGATAAATATTTTATATTTGAACCCTGTTCCAAGAAGTTGGCTTTCGATGTTCTCTACTTTCAGAGGTCAATTTAAGATTTTTTTTTACTTGAACAAAGTTAAATCTCTGTATCAGTTAATTTTAGTCTAATATTTTTAGAGAACAACGTTGCTGGCAATTCTAATTGTATCGGTAAAGTACCCTTATGGGGTATTTTACATACGATTAACTTCAAAACAATTACTGAGAACTTATTCCATTTCTTTTTTAATTATGTTTTATATAAATATATATTTTTTTTAATACTATTCAGGTTTGCCCATTTGACCATTGTAAAGCACTAATTTTTCTTGCTAATAATTTTATTTGAAAGGACTATGCCAAATAAAGCATACTTTTAGAGTATCATATATTTTATCATTAGCCTTAGTTAATAGGTACCAGAAATTTAAAATGAAATATAATTTGGAATACTAATTAACAGTCGTATGGGTAACTAAAATTATTCCAGCGGGAAAAATCGTTTCCACTTCCTGATTGTTCCCAAATAAGATTTTCTCAGAACCCTCACTATTTCCTGTATCTCAGCAAGGTTAGATTCCTATTTCTATTAATCACTTTCGGATACGTGGTGATTTCGCCTCTGTGAGAAATAAGCTGTGTAATCTTTTAAGGTAGGGTTCTCAACCATTAGTCTACTGGACCCCAAATTATTGCGTTTGAAAGCAGTGCTTCTATAAAATATTTCAAAATACATATTGGCTCAAAATGGATTGTGGCAACTCTTGCACCAATTTTCTGTTTCCCTAGAGAAATTTGCCATGCACTTTAAGGGGAAGGTTGGAACGACAATATTTTGTATACGACTATTTGATCAATTGATATAAGTATTGTTCGTTTCTTATTTTTCATACCATAATTGATTCAAAAGGATGTTAGGATCTGTTCGTAGTTTTTGATTATGCACGTGTGAGTTTTTGCTATCTCATTTTGCTTTGATGTTTAAATAAATTTGTTAAAAAGAGTAATTGACACTAGCAATTTAAGAGTCGACTCAACAAATTTATTTTTTAAAAGATGTCATTTGATCTGACTTTGGCTCCAAACTTCCTTGTTTAAGATTTTGAATTTAATCTTTAAGAAATTTGTGAATAACGTTTTCCTGATAGGAAAACTAAACGGTATATATTATGGAATAAAATAATTGGTGATGAAAGCTTTTCATTGGACTGTAGATATATTTCGCTTGCCATACAAATTTCAATATATTTTTTTCCCTATTTTATTTCCTTCCTGATTTTTTAGTTTTCTGATTTCTTGGTCAAGAATTTTAAATTTCAAACATTCATTAAAATGGGTTTTCAAAATATTCAATAAACTAAGAAAATCCTTAGTATGTCAACATTTAACTTTTGAATTGACTTTGTTTTGGTCACACGAGAACCTTTTAACTTATCTGCCTCTTTACCCTACTATGTAAATGTAACTTACAATTGTAATGTTTTTTTTTAAAAAATCATCGTTGCCAGTAATTGTCGTCCGAAAGATGAGTACCCCATTTTAAATTAATATTTTTAAATTACTTATAGCCTTATGGTAGGAAAATATTTTAACTTTTTTTTTTTATCCTTGTGTAGGAGCTTAAGAATTCTGTAATGGGATCAGGTCCTTTTTACCTTAAAATCTCAACTTGATCCCTTTTTATTGCTTTTAGATTGACTTTTGATTATTGATCAAGTTTGAGTGAGAATTTATTTAACAGGACCTTTTTTTGTTTTTGAGTGAAGGTATTGTAATCCTACTTTGGCTAGAATTTATCTAAGTTAAAAGACAATTTACCTTAATAGCTTTCAATAAAAGCGTTTATCCAACCAAGCTTTAAATTCTTATAAATCAATAAATCCCCCCCCCCCTCCACGACCCGCTTTATTTTAGCTATTCGAAGAACATTTTAAGTGGTTAGTTCATTTTTTGTATTGTATTTTTATTAATTGCATCTTATTTAGGTTATATATCTCTAAATTAGGATTAATTCTTAGGAGAGCAGTCACAGAACTACATATTAAGCCTTTCTGCCTTTCTGGAAGTTTCGGCGTAAAGACAGTTCCCAACAGAGTATTTATTTGTTTAATTTAACATTGATGCTTAAATGCTTATGAGGAGTTAATATTATGATAAGAATCAGGTATATCGACCAGTTACCTACAATTCATTTTCTTGTTCGACTAATTCCATTTAGTGAAGACTTTGAGACACCTTTGAATAAGGTCAATTAGTTTTTACAGTCTTAAAGTACAACTCTATCATGATCTATATTCTGTCACAAGATTTTGAAACAAATTTTAAGACAAATTAATATATAGTCATAATCTCCATTTTTTTTTATTTTCTTGCACGTTTCCATTGTTTCCCATTTTACTAATGATAGTAGGCTTCTATCTGCATATCATTTATCAAAGCTTTGAACTAAGTATAGAAATAATTCATCTTTGAGAGAGTGAATTACATGCATAATGTAAAATGAGAAAATAATGGCGTAAAGAAGTCACACACGTGCGTGGGTCTAACAAAAGCTGTCATATTTCATCTAGCTTTCAACCGATACGTACAATTAATTAATTAATTTAAAAATTAAAAAAAACGATCACGAAAATAATGCCTACAGTTCCCACAACTTTTGATGTTTGGTGGATTTGGAGGAGTCCTAAAGTGAAATAATGAGAAAACAAAACCATTATCATACTTTAAGTTTAAAGATTTTGTGATAAAACTTTGTTGCATTGTTTTCTAATTGAATGAATGAGCTCAAAAATAAACTCTAGCAGAAATTTTAACAGAAAGTTCGGGGAAGGAAACTGTCTTCTGGTTCATCTACGCCCTTTTTAAGATTTTGAACACGGGTTTCTAAAAATGAATTTAAAGATATATATTATCATAAATTTATTCATGATGGCTATAGCTGAAATTCATGCGAGATTAATTACTATCCTTTAATATTTAAGAACATATTATTTACAAATATATAGACGAGGTTTAGAGATTTGACCGAGTGCTATAAGAGGTAGTCCCTGAGCGTTATATTTTAACATAAAATTTACTGTAAATTTTCATTTATACCTACCCAAATAAGAATAAATATTTTAAAATACAAGTTAGATTCAAAATATTTCGCTTTTCTTCAATTGTATTATATACTCGTATAAAAGGCTTCTTCGAAATTCAATTTTTAAAAATAATAATTTGCTTAAGCTTGCATATAACCCTATCCAGTTCATAAATATTCCAGTAGGAATTGTAAGAAATAATGTTGGTCGTATTGAAGAATACTCCAATACCAACTGATACCTACAAGTTTATACAATACACTTTTCCCTTATAAAAAACTCAGAATGTATGAATTTTCGCACGGCCTTAAAATTACTCGTAAGAAACCACTGATATAAATAGGAAACATGATTTTTATCTTATTTTATTTCTATGGACAAGTTCATTCCCATAAGTCAATATCATATATTCCATATGAAACAAAGCGGATTTAAACCTGTTCTTTTTAAGTTCTTTTCAACTTAAAAAAATAAAACCAAAGTCAAAAACAAATCTATGCTTCTAACAACAAAACCACTTACTTCTTCTATTTCCAACTTCTTTACATGATTTGATTCTAATTCGGTGAGATTTCTGGCAGAAAGCTCGAGGGATGAAACTCTGTCTTCTAGTTCATCTACGCCCTTTTTAAGATTTTCAATACGGGTTTCTACTCTGATATATATAATAATATATATATATATATATATATATATATATATATATATATATATATATATATATATATATATATATATATATATATATATATATATATATATATATATATATATATATATATATATATATATATATATATATATATATATATATATATATATATATATATATATATATATATATATATATATATATATATATATATATATATATATATATATATATATATATATATATATATATATATATATATATATATATATATTATATATATATATATATATATTATATATATATATATATATATATATATATATATATATATATATATATATATATATATATATATATATATATATATATATATATATATATATATATATATATATATATATATATATATATATATATATATATATATATATATATATATATATATATATATATATATATATATATATATATATATATATATATATATATATATACATATAGTGAGTCGGGAGGAATGGACCAAACCTAAGGAGTGAATTGTACACAGGATAATAATGAAAAAAAAAAAAAAAGGATGTTCTTATCCGATTTTTTTTTTTTTTTTTTTTTTTTTTTATAACGTGATGGCAATTAAACAAAATATCATACATTAACATTTGGGTTATCATAGTGTTAATTTAATAAATGTTTGAAAATACCGCCATTGACCTCTAAACATTTTCGGCTTCGTCTATGAAGCTTATAAATGTTCGAAAACAAATGACAATTGGATTGTACGAAGCTTATAAATGTTCAAAAACAAATGACAATCGGATGAGAAGATATGATTAATTGTACTTACTGCTAATGTGTCAGTGTATTATGACAGTAATTACATATTCATTTTCAAGTTTGTACCATTAAAGTGTTACAAAATGCCGAACACCTATTCCCATCTGGAATATGCAAATATATTGTTTGTGAATGGGATTTGCAATGGGAGTGCTACAGCTGCTGTTGAAGAATATCGTCAACGGTTTCCCCATCACAGACATCCTAATAAAAGCGTATTTATCAGAGTTTTCAACAAACTGTGAGAGACCGAAACACTTCCTAGCGCTGATATAACATCCGAACGAGCTACTCGCCAAGGTTTAGAAGTAGAAAATATTCTGGATCTAGTAGGAGAAGATCCAACGACCAGCTCACGTAGAATTGCTACTCAATTGGGCATTCCACAAAGAAGGGTAATAAACACACTCCACGAGCAAGGATTATACCCATACCATGTACAGAATGCAACACCTACAACCAGAAAATTATGCTAAACCTATGGAATTTTGTCGGTGTATAAATAATAATCATCGTTTTGTATCTTGCATACTTTTCACGGATGAAGCAACATTTACCTGCGATGACATTAATAACACTCGCAACAGTCATGTGTGGGCAGACGAAAATCCCCACGCAACAGTCTAGAGCAATTTTCAACATAGGTTTACGGTAAACGTGTGGTGTGATATGGTCGATGGGTATTGAATTGGTCTTTTCAAATTTGAGAATCGCCTCGCAGGAGACCACTATTTCGATTTTTTACAAAAGGAATTACAAGGACTATTGGAGGATGTTCCTCTAAACATCCGAATGCATATGTACTTTCAGCATGATAGAGCACCCGCACATTTCGCTCGTCAGGTCAAGCAACATTTGGACGAAAGGTTTCCAGAGTGTTAGATTGGTCGCGGTGGTCCAATTAGTTGGCCTCCAAGATCTCCAGACCTCACAGTACTAGATTATTGTTTATAGGGCTGGTTCAAAACTGACGTATACAGAGTAAAAGTGGACACTCGGGATGAACTAATTCGACGTATTCAAAATGCTGCAGGCATTGCTCTCCTGAAGCAATCAGGAGAGAAACAGCCGCCCTTTGTAGACGAAGCCGAAGATGTTTAGAGGTCAATGGCGGTATTTTCGAACATTTATTAAAATAACACTATGATAACCCAAATATTAATGTATGATATTTTGTTTGTCATCACGCTATAAAATGAAAACAAATGTAAATCGGATAAGAACTTATGTGCTTTTTTTTTTTTTTTTTTTTACTTATTATCCTGTGTACAATCCCTTCCTTGAGTTTGGTCCGTTCCTCCCGACTCACCCTTTATATATATTATAGGGTAAATTTTGCCCCAATTATGAAAAAAAGTATCAATGAACAAGGGTTCCAAAGTGCACGGTTCAAAAGTTACAGAAGATCGAAGTTCAGACAGAAGTATCACACAATGCAATTGTATAATGGCAGTTAACCAATCGTGGGGACGTATAAATGAATTATTTATTATCTATAGAAACAAATCGACACGACGACATGTGATGTGACGCACAACCGTATACCTCCGTGTAAGACTACCATCAATACTGTATAACACGTGTTATAAATTAAATCCTAGATTTTAGATGTGAAAAAAGTAAATCCCACGCCATGTGTCGTACGTCTGTAATCAGTTGCAACCTAAAAACGTGTGTGTTTGCCGCTCTCTGGTACACGATCTCGTAGTATCGGACGAATAAGCTGATACTCATCTTGTGTATAAATGGGAGAATAGGAATTCGAATTTTCTCGTCCTCTTAAGAAATCCACATGACCTGACGATGTCCTTAATTCGAAGAAAGCGTTTGCTGAGATCCACCAGCTTCTCAGGGAGTGTGGTATCTTTTGACAACG